>VDFB02348973.1:0-59013 GCA_007258455.2 Sequoia sempervirens | reverse complement strand
AGGTATAAAGATGAACTATAGTATGAGGGACAAAACACTATCCACAACAAAGATCAACACCCCCAAAACCATACACAATATATAGAGACAAAATGGAGAAAGGTATATCTTCAGCTATTATTGAAAATTTAGGTTCATAATGTCATAAGTCTCTATCTTACAATAGAATAAGTCTGGAAATTCTTTTCTTTAGAAGAATTAGTTACAATACTAGTTATTTGACTAGAAAGAACTCCTGTTTTGAGTTACAATGGATAGAAAAAAGCTTGAAAGAACTACTATGTTGAGTTACATGGTCTATTTCCACAAAATTAGTCTCCCGCGACCAAAAATCCCCTCCCCACTTTAAATACTAACTTTTACAAGGCAATCAAAAACCTCATCTTGAGTTCTTTTGAAGGCTTTTTCTTCATTTTAAACTTTGAAAACATCTAACAAAATATTCAATCAAGGCATAGGGATAATGCAAGTTGACTCCTTCAATTTAGGATGATGCCTAAAAGGACATAATAGGTGTCTTTATTCTCCTAGATGAGCATATGATGGCAAGATGTTCTTATAACTATGATCATTGGTTATAAATCTCCTTGATCACTCCTTGCAAGAATATAGGAACATGTTCCGCTTGTTTCTTGAACCGCCTTGACACTTTGAAGATGTAGAATAGGATCCCTGCTACATTTATGATCTCTAGAAATTTCTCATACTAATCTAAAATAAATGTCAGATTGTCTTTAGCAGTTAAAACATTATTGAGATTCTAATAGTCACTACTACTATAGAAATATGAAAATCCCACCCCAATTGGACTCTCCAAATATAATAAATTTATTTCTCCATTCCAGTGAAACATTGTGGATTTCAACTATCATAAGTAACAATGTATGGGAAAAACTATCTTGGCTACTCTCCTGATCTTTGTGAGATTCGGTGATTTGATTCGGTTCAACTTGTGCACTAGGTTTTTCCACTTGTACATTCAATTTCTCTTCTAGAATTTCTCTCACATGAGGCAGAATATTTGTATCTTCAAATATATTTAATGAAGCATAGTCTATGATAACCATGTACTCTTTATCTTACTTACCCCATGCAGCAAGTCAACCCGTATGTCAACAAACACTTTTGAAACCTTTTTGAAAACATCCCATAGAGATCGACACACTTTGATATGCAATCCATAAGCTTCTTGTATCATTGATTTTCTTGGTTGCCCATGAACTCCAACAACCATATTGATGCTTGATATCTCATCTTGAATAACATCAAGATGCACAATAGATGGATCTGTTTCCTTGCAACCATTCCATTGAAACTTGTTTGACACTTGAAGATGACCTAGATCTAGCTACATGAAATATTTTCTCATAGAATTGTGTGGGATGATAATATAATAATAGTAGTATCCAATGACACATCCATTTTTATGATAGGTGACTCTTCCATTTTTCTAAGGAATTTATATGATGCATAAACATGACAACATCCAAAATACCATCCTAATAAAAAGAAACCTAATTCATACATCATACATGCATGCAATTACTTAAACAATGACCTACATACATTCCTCACAATCTGCTCCAACTTCACTGAAGGCTAAGACAAGTTTGGGAATAAACTTATCCAACATAATCTTGAAAACATGTAAATTGTTTCATTGAGAAACAATCTAGCATGTAGTAGTATCACTGCCTCACTAGAAAGAAATCCAACTTGAGTTCCCTTCATATATGCATTATAGGCACCAAGTATATAATAACCACACTTGCAAAATTTCTCTTTAACAAATTATTCAAAATGCTTGGGTGGTTTATATAGTAAGTATACCATTTATTTGCATGATAGAAGGAAAGCATTTTCATTATATGCAAGATAGTTTTTCTCTACTTCAACTCTACCAATCTGTTTATCATATATTTCCTCATTGAAATATGTCTTTGCATTCAATACAAGACTTTGAAGAGAAACACGGACTTGAAGAATGCTCAAATTCATAGGGTCCCAAACTTCAATCCCTCTTCATGTCCATTTGTTTAGAAGACTAAGGAAGATCTTCTCATTTTCATAAATATTTGGATCTAAGCGTAGGCCACCAGAATGATAGTGTGTTGAAGGTGGTACATGAAGGTACTCATTTGGAAGATGAATATCAAAGAAGAAAAACCATCTTGATATGGAGTGACAACTGCTCCAGTAATTGCAACCGTAAGTAAATCCATTTAATCTTCATAAACTCGAACACAAATAGCATCAAATAAATTATTTTCTAATATATCCCATTCTTGTTGTACTTTCTTTATCCATTGACACTGGTTACGAGACTAGCTATTTTTATTAAAAAATAAATGGTCATTGGGATATGTAATACTATCAAACTATTTGAAGTGTCTAAATTCATTGTTTCCAAGGAAAAAAAATTAGGAAAATAATCTTCCTCTATTTTTTTCTTTTAAACAATATGGGGTGTCAACTTTTTTGAATCAATGAGACTCTTTCTAAAATTTTGGCCTTGATCCTCAATTCTACTTTGAGTGTCTTTTAATTCATTTTTTGAAGCTTGTATTTATGCTTCCTCAATCCCTCCTAGAAAAACTATTGAGCTATATATAGTGTTCAATCCATCCCCAACATTAATGGAAATAGACTTTGAAAAATGATACTCAGAACCTCTTATGAACTACTTTTCTTGCCAAATACCTAGTTTAGTGCTACTGAGTATATTGTCTCAAGCATGTATGTCATAGACAGTCTCTAAAAATATTAAAATAGGGACCTGCAATTGAAGTTCCAACAACAAACAGAGTGTTTATAATTAAAGAAGTCTCATTTAACCTCTATGGTTGTTACTTTTGCTTCAAGAGTGGAAACTTGAAGAATATTAATTGAGGTGAGGAGTTGCCAATGATTTTATAGATTCTTTTTTATAAAATATTCTTTCTTATCCCCAATGAATGTAGGGGTCCTTAAATGAATAGGCTAAGTCATCACCAATATATTGTTGTAGGTCTTTAAACCTCAAGAGCCTAGGGCATCGAAAAAAAACATTTACACCTCCACTGAAAAGAAACCATGCATATATTACATGTAGAAATTTTTGGGCATGTGGAACCTTTCTTCTTGGAAAATCTCGAGTCTTCATGATGAAGTGCCATAGTTTTTGCATGCTCTGCAACATGGCATGTTTTTTCTGCAATGTGGGGAAACTAGATCTTGGAATTCTTCAACCCCTTTCAACAAGAAACCCTAATATTTTGGACCTCCTCTTGCTACATGGATATTAAATCTTTTTCTCTTTTTGGTGGGTGTAATTTTTTGGATACATTTAAGCCTTAAGGTTTATTTTATGGTTTTCAAACTCAAGGAATGTGACATAGATTATCAAATAACCTTTGATAAAATTATTTAAATATGAAGATCAAAGTAAGTTAACAGTGAACAAGGGAGTTTATTGCACTCATCTGATTTTTCAAACGGTTCAGTGATCTGGAATAACTTGATTAAAATTGGGAATAAAATAAAATAGGGGATTAGAAGGAGAGTTGGAAATGGTTCAAAGACTATTTTTTGGGATGATATTTGGAACAATGGTCCTACTCTATCTTCTTTTAATCAGCTCAATAAAATTAAGGAGAAGCTAATCTGTGTTAATGGAAGGTATCTGAATGGTTATATTGACTGGGGAGGTGATATTTTGAGTTGAATTTTTTTGGGAACAACCAAATGGGGGCAAGGCTTTAAGGAGAGGAAGACAACAAGGATATGATGTTGATATTCACTTGTTAAGAAATCGGATTGGAGATTGCATATTTTTTTCTTATAATGAGGATTAATGGATCTGAAGAAAACTTATTTCTAGACTATTCTTGGTTAGATTTTCTTATGTAATATGGAACAACCTATAAATCCTTCTATTAATTTTGATTAGAATTAGATGTGGAATCCTAAACTTATCCCTAAAATTAATTATTTTTGGTGGGTTGTTGTTCATGGTAATATCCTTATTATTAAAAATATTAACATAAGAGGATTCTAATTTATTAATAGATGTTCCCTTTGTTGGATGTTTCTGATATGTGATTGTCATTGATGTCAACACTATTGGCCTTAAAGACATTAGAGGCTATATATGTCGAGGATATTGAGAAAATTGTAATAAATTAAGTTGCAGGTTGTCAGTGGTGAAGTGAAGTTCAATATGTTGGCTAGTTCAGTATATTGATGATCAGAGGTTGTGGATTAAAGGGTTTCTTGTTTAGTATATCTAGTTTATCCACATTAAGTTCTAGAGATCTGCATGAAGATTTTCTCGAGTTATGAGTATCTATGTTTTGATAGTTGTTTTGTTGCTTCAGTTGGTGTTCCTGAAAGAAGATGATGTGATTCTAGTAAGTTGAGTTGTTGTAGATGCTTTTGTGGTGATTCATGATGCTCTTGGATGTTTCTAGATCATTCTCTATCTTTGTTGCACGTCTATATTGATCATTGTGCTCGTGATTGGTTATTTTCTCTTTCATGTTCATGGCCAACAAGGTGATTGTAGCGTGTTGCAGATATTTGAGGCATAATTTTTTATTACGGTTCGTGTTTGAGGCTATTGTTTTGGGTCTTCACTATGTTGTGGCCAAATTTGATTGATTCACATTAATAATTGTTTATTGATTTGGGTTGACAGTTTGTATTCATTTTTTATTTTGTTGAAGCCGACATGGAGATGATATTATTCTTAGTTGCAGATATATATAAGCGATTGTTTCTACCATTTGATGGCATGGTGTGAATGAGATGTGCAAATAATGTCTTAATCATTCAAAGGAAAAAGTGGAGTGTGAAGAAGAGTGAGCAGAGTGTGAAGAAGTGTTCACGTGCTTAACCGGAACTGTAATCAGGCATTAATAGATGTTATTTTCTCAGTTCAAAATCTTGCGGATGTAATCCAAATGTTTATGTAAGACAGTGTGTCTTCCTTTGGGCAGTAAGCCTTGTTGTATTTGAGCAATGAGCTCTAGGAAGTGTGCCTAAATGCATGTGCATTCCCCATTTATTATTCTTTATACTTTTAATAGGGTATAATCTTGTGGACTAACCTCCACTGTGGTTTTCCCCTAACAAGGTTTCAACATAAATTTTTTTGGTGTTATGTGTGTTTCTGATGTGGTGATGATTTATGCTTTAATGTTTATTGATCATATATGAGAATAAGTTTAATAAGCTTAATTTTTGTGACAATTGATTCACCTCTCCCCCTCTTATTTGTTTTCCCTTGTGTTGCCAACAATTGGTATCAGAGCAGGTTCCTCAGAAGAAGTTTGATAGCTTGAGGTGATCGGGGATGGCAACATACAAGAAGGATAGTCTGAGATTTGATGGAACTAATTATTCTCTATGGAAGGCTCAAATGGAGTGTCATCTGAGATGCATTGGTGAACCTTTTTGGAACATTACAAAGAATAGGTATATCATCCCACAGAATGGTCCTTCTACTGGTGCTGAGATTAAGGATGTCGAGTACAATATCAGGGCTAAGGAAGAATTGTTGAGTGCTTTGACTGATTTTGAGATGACAAATGTTATTGATCTGAAGATTGCTTATGAGATCTGGAAAAAGTTGGAAACTTTGTATGAAGGTGATGCGCATGTGAAGTTTGCTAAGTTGCAAAGCCTGAAACAAAAATATGAAATGTTAGAAAGGGTGATGATGAGAACATTACTTCTTCCATGCAGAGAGTGAATGAATTTGTGTGTAGTATCAGATGTGTTGGTGGAAAATTGGATGAATTAGAGATTGTTGCTAAAGTGCTCAGATCCTTTCCTACTACATACAAATCCAAAGCTACTGCTATTGATGAGATCCAAACTATGACAAATGTAACCAGAGACATGTTGATTGGTAAGCTTACTACTTTTGAGTTAAGTGAGTTTGGTGATGCTCTTCCTAAGAAAAAATCCACATTCAAGGCTACTATCTCCGGAAAAGACAAGCAGAGATATGATCTAGGTGAAAGTTCTTCTAGAAAGGTGTTCAATTATGAGCAGGAAATGAGAGAGGTTCAAGAAGAAGAGAGAAAACTAGATGAGCTTGAAGCACTTATTGTCAAAAGAGAAGCCAGAGGAGAAGATAAGTATAAAGGGAAGTTTCCTATTAAATGTTTTTCTTGCAATAAGATAGCTCATTTTGCCTCAAGGTGTCCTGAAAGAGTTCCTAAGCCAAGACCTAACAAGCCTATATTTCAAAGAAAGTGTTATTATGTTGCTGATAAAGGTGTGATAGATGATGAATCTGATAAATGGAATGTAAGTGAGGATGAATGGATATTTATTGCTATCGAGGAAAATGATCTTGTACCTACTGAATCTGCTAGTTGCACAAATGTGGAGAAAGCCCTAACTGCCTGAGTTGAAGAAAAAGATGAATGGGTGATTGACATTGGATGCTCTCATCACATGACAGGTGATAAAAGTAAATTTGTGAGCTTGGAAAAGTATGATGGTGGTGTTGTAAGATTTGGTGATGACAAAGCTGGTGTAATCCATGGCAGAGGATCCATTTCTCTTGATGGTAAGCATAATACTAATGATGTTCTATATGTGGAAGGTTTGAAGCATAATATCTTAAGTGTTGGACAGATGGTTGAAAAAGGATACAATCTTCAATTCAAGGATGGAAAGTGCAGAATATTGGGAAGTTCTAGAAATGTGATTGCTTCAGGTACGAAAACAAAAGGTAATATCTTTCACCTGAATGCTACTAGTAAAAGTTGTCTGATTGCTCAAGTTGATGAAAGTTGGTTGTGGCATAGGAGATTGTGTCATGTAAACTTTGACAATATTATCAAGATAAGTTCTACTCAGGCAGTGAGAGATCTTCCTAAGTTGGTAAAGCCTACTAATACTATGCAAGGAATGTCAGTTAGGGAAGCAAACTAGAGTTTCATTATGGAGCAAACAAAATTATTTAAATTAAGTGTTGGAGCTTGTCCATACTAACTTGTGTGGTCCTTCTAGAGTCAGAATTTTACAAGGTTACCGATATTTCATGTTACTCATTGATGATTATTCTAGAATGATGTGGGCTACTTTCTTAAGGGAAAAATCTAAAGCTCTGGAGATATTCAAGATATTCAAGGCTATGGTTGAGATAGAGACAGGTTTGAAGATTAAATTTCTGAGATCAGATAGAGGTGGTGAATTCACTTCCGACGAGGTTAATACTTTTTGTGAAGAACATGGGATAAAGAGACAATTATCTGCACCACAGACCCCTCAACAAAATGGATTTGTGGAAAGGAAGAACATGACAATTCAAGAAGCTTCTAGAACTATGATGTTGGAAGGAAATGTTCCTCATATCTACTGGAGAGAAGCTGTGAGTACTGTTGTTTACACTGTCAACTGGGTACAAGTCAAAGGTGATATCGGTAGGACTCCTTTTGAGCTATGGTTTGGTCATAAGCCTATTGTTAGAAACTTCAAAATCTTTGGGAGTAAATGCTTTATCAAAAGAGATGAAGATATAGGAAATTTTGATGCTAGGAGTGATGAATGAATCTTTCTTGGTTATTCTACTAAAAGAAAGGCCTACCAGTGCTACAATAAGAGATTGAGGAAAGTAGTTGAAAGTGCTAATGTCAAGGTTGATCAAGACATAGTTAGACCATCCAAAACCTATGGATATGATTCAGATGATTAGAATGATAGTTCAGATAAAGGAAAGAAAGTTCAAACTTCAAATCAAGTTCAGATCATTCCGGTGAATCGGGAAAATCAAGAGGAAGGAACTAGTGAAAGTGTAGAAGTGATATCACAAGATCCTGAAGTTCAAGAACATCCTAAGACTCCAAGGTATGTAAGGTTAAATAATTTAGAATATCAGATTATAGGTGATAAGAACAAAGGTGTTCAAACTAGGAGAAGAATTGTAGAAGAATACTGTTTGATTTCAAAGATTGGGCCTAATAATGTCAATGAAGCATGCAAAGATGAACATTGGGTGGAAGCAATGAAAGAAGAACTACAAAAAAATGAGAAGAATAATACATGGATTCTTGTTCCTAGACCTAAGGAAAAAAATGTAATTGGAACTAAATGGGTCCTTCGAAACAAACTGAATGAGCAAGGTGAAGTTAGAAAAAAAGAAATACTTGTGTGTAAAGGATATTCTCAGATGGAAGGAATTGACTTTGAAGAAAAATTTTCCCCTATTACTAGGATTGAAATTGTGAGACTATTTCTTGCTTATGTTGCTTAAAAAAACTTCAAGGTTTATCAGATGGATGTCAAGTCAACATTTCTAAATGGTGAACTAGAAGAAGTGTATATTGAGCAACCTGATGGATTTCAATTGATTAATTAGGGAGATATGGTTTTTCGATTGAAGAAAGCATTGTATGGACTTAAGTAAGCCCCAAGAGCATGGTATGCCATACTGGACAAGTATTTGTTGAAGCTTGGATTTAATAAAGGTACTGTTGATAGTAACTTGTATTTCAAGATTGATCATGGTAAAGATTTGATTGTTGAAGTCTTTGTTGATGATATCATTTTTGGAGGAGATGATAGTTTGTGCATGAATTTTGCTAATGAGATGCAAAGTGAGTTTGAGATATCTATGATTGGAGAGATGAAATTATTTTTGGGATTGCAAATGACTTAGCTAGATAAAGGGATCTTTATATCTCAGTCCAAGTATGTGAAAGAATTTCTAAAGAAGTTTGGAATGGAAGATTCAAAGCCAGTTGGCACACCTATGGTGACCGGATGTAAGTTGACACAAGATGATGATTCACCTAAAGCAAATCAAACTAGATACAAATCGATGATTGGTGGATTGCTCTATTTGACTCAAACTAGACTTGATATCATGAATGTTGTATGCATTGTTGCAAGATTTCAAGCTGATCCTAAGGAATCTCATGTGACAGCTATGAAGAGGATTTTCAAATACTTTAAGGGGAGGGGATAGTTGATTTTGGCCTATGGTATCCTAAAGATGACGACCTTACTTTGAGTGCTTTTACTAATGCTGATTAGGCAAGAGATGTGAATGACATAAAGAGTACCAGTGGTGGTGCATTTTTCTTGGGAAAGAAGTTGATTTCATGGTTAAGTAAGAAGCAGAATGTCATTTATTTATCTATTGCAGAGGAAGAATACATTGTTGCTGCTAACAATTGAACTCAAGTACTATGGATGAAGTAGATGTTGAAAGATATCAGAGTTGTGTATGATGAACCTATTGCTATATTATGTGATAATTCAAGTGCAATTAACATTTCTAAGAATCTGGTGCTGCATTCAAAAACCAAGCATATATCTATCAAGTTTCACTTTTTGAGAAAGAAGGTGAGTGAAAAGGAAGTCAGATTGGAGTATGCACCCACTAAGGAATAGATTGCAGTTATCTTTACCAAGTTGTTGCCTAAGGATACTTTTGAGTATCTCAGAGGAAAACTAGGGGTGATTACCCCTCCTAATCAAAACTAAGATGCATTGACTTGCATCAATCTGTGCATTTCACAGTCTATCTTGATTTGAATTGATGTTGTGGTGGCTACTACTCAGGGGGAGTAGTCAGATGTTCAGAAACGTGGTTCAAAGTTTGTGTGGAGAAAATGTGTATCTTTTTCATTGATGTCAAAGGGGGAGAATATTCATGTGAAAAACTTTGTGGGGAGAAGAGTCATGTGAAAGAATTGAGAAAAGAGTCAAAACCTAAGGGGGAGAAAGTGCTAAGAGAAAGTTGCGTTGATGGTATTTTTCAAATCATGTGTTGCCATCAATGCCAAAGGGGGAGATTTTTGGATGTTTTTGATATGTGGTTGTCATTGATGTCAACACTATTGGCCTTAAAGACATTAGAGTTTGTATATGTCGAGGATATTGAGAAAATTGTAATAAATAAGTTGTAGGTTGTCAGTGGTGAAGTGAAGTTCAGTATGTTGGCTAGCTCAGTATATTGATGATCAGAGGTTGTGGATTAAAGGGATTTTTTTTAGTATATCTAGTTTATCCACGTTAAGTTTCAAAGATCCACATGAATATTTGATTGAGTTATGAGTATCTTTGTTCTAACAATTATTCTATTGCTTTAGTTAGTGTTCCTAAAAGAAGATGATGTGATTCTAGTAAGTTGAGTTGTTTCAAATGCTTCTATGGTGATTCATGATGCTCATGGATGTTTCTAGATCTTTCTATATCTTTGTTGCACATCCACATTGATCGTTGTGCTCGCAATTGGTGATTTTCTCTTGCGTGTTCATTTTTTTCATGTTCATGGCCGACAGGGTGATTGTGGCATGTTGTGGATCTTCAAGGCATAATTTTGATGGCGGTTCGTGTTCGAGGATGTTATTTTGGGTCTTCACTATGTTGTGGCTGACTTTGGTTGATTCACATTAATAATTGTTTATTGATTTGGGCCGATAGTTTGTATTCATTTTTTATTTTGTTGAAGCCGACATGGAGATGATATTATTCTTAGTTGTGGATATATATAAGTGATTGTTTCTACCATTTGATGGCATGGTGTGAATGAGATGTGCAAATAATGTCCTAATCATTTGAAGGTAGAAGTAGAGTGTGAAGAAGTGTTCATATGCTTAACCGGAACTGTAATCAAGCATTAGCAGATGTTATTTTCTTAGTTCAAAATCTTGCGAATGTAATCTGAATGTTTCTGTAAGACAGTGTGTTTCCTTTTGGTAGTAAGCCTTGTTGTATTTGAGCAGTGAGCTCTAGGCAGTGTTCCTGAATGCATGTGCATTCCCCATTTATTATTCTTTATACTTTTAATAGGGTATAATCTTGTGGACTAACCTCCACCGTGGTTTTTCCCATAACAAGGTTTCCATGTAAAAAAAATTGGTGTTATGTGTGTTTCTGATGTGGTCATGATTTATGCTTTCATGTTTATTGATCAAATCTGAGAATAATTTTAATAAGCTTAATTTTTGTGACAACTGATTCACCGCCCCCCCCTCTCTCAATTGTCTACCCTTGTGTGGCCAACACCCTTTGTTATGAGGATGTAGAGAATATGGAAAATTTGTTCTTGCATTGCTCTTTTTCTAGAGAGCTTTGTGATCAGGTCCTAAGGATTCTCTTGGTTGATTGGGTTTTCCCTAGAACTCTTAAGGATTTTATGATTAATTAGAAAAAAATTCCTATCTCTCATCCTATTATTTTATATCTATGGAGAAAATTCCTCCTTTTATCTCTTGGGGGTTGTGGAAAGAGAAATAAAATAATTTTTAGAGATCAAAAGAGAAACATGGATGTGTTTATGAGCATAAAACAAGAAGTGCAAGAAAACATAAATGATACAAATTATGGATTTTATAAATTAATTCCATCTTATGTAGAGCTCAAAATAAAATAAAACTGGGGGATTAATCAAGACTTAACAAGAATAAATTGGGAAAAGATGTTGTGTAGAAGAAAAAACAAATGGCTCCCTCCTAAGGAAGGATGGATCAAATTGAATTTTGATGGATATTCTAAAGGTAATCCTAGAATGGATACTATAGGACGAGTTATTAGAGATCACACAAGTTACTTAATTGAAGAATTTTCTAGGAATTTAGGTACTTGCTTTAGGAATATGACAGAAGCTACTACTTCCTTGTCAGGTGTAAAGAGGTCAAAAGAGAGAGGTTTTAACCAACTTATCATGGATGATTATTGATATTGTTGGGAATAGGATGCCATTTAATTGCAATCCTAAACATATTTCATGTATCTCCTAAGTCCTTGGAAAGTGTTCCCCAACACTAGGATTAGAAAGATATTAAATTCAAATGAAATGAACATGTAAATTGACATTTGTAATTATTCCTAAATGATAGGAACATGTGAGGGCATCCAAGAAGAGCTCCTACAAACTAGAAACACATGGGGTGCCCACATGAAAGGTGGAACCCACCTCGTTTCAATTAACTATTTGGAGAAAGATAACACTTCAGTAATGCATGTAAAGATCCTAGAAGTTAGGAATTGATATTTACATGAGTGGAGTTCAGTTCATTTCAGTTTAGTTCAATTCAGTTCAGTTCATTTATGGTTCAGTTATCTTCAATTGCATGTAGTTAGTTTTAGTTCCATGTTAGTTGACTTCAGTTGACTTTAGTTACATGCTAATGACTTGAGTTGCATGACAGATAATAGGTGGCTACATTCAGCGAAGTGGGGATGATCAATCATGCATCATGTTTGCATGAATTGATGGAGAGATATGTTTTAGTTAACAAAGATTGACTTGGACCCACCTTGGGTGCCCAATTTGAGATCTTGGAGTTAACACCTTTACATGAGAAGATATTTACAAGGCTCGGTTAAGTGGGGCCCATTCTTGGGTGCCAACTTTGAGGAGAAGCTTGGAAGATATCTTTGTAATCAAATTTGAGTTAAGACTTCAGTTTGGGATGCCCAAATTGATGAAGGACTTGGTTTGACATTGTTTTTCATGTAAGAACTCTAATTGCACAAGAATGGCATAGATATTTGTGAGGAGCTTTATCCTCTTGTAATTGTCAACTCTTTGGAGTTTACAATGTTCATAATTGTCTATTTATTGCAGCAAGTTGAAGAGAGTTCTAAGAGAGTACTTTTTTGAAGCATGGCACAGGATGTGTGGATTCATGCTTGGACACATGAGAGTTTATTGCAGGTTGTGAAGAAGAATTGTTGAAGGAAAAAGAAGAAGCTCAAGCAAGGATTGATAAAGAATTATTGTAATCTTGTTCTAAGGTTAAATAATACAACCAATATTGATTTTGGTGGTGGAGTTTTTTCCCAAAATGGTTTCTCCATGTTATATGTTGTGTCACTTCTATCTTTTGGTCTTATTCTTCTACAATTGGTAAAATGAATCTAAACAGATAATAATATACAAATAAATTGTAACAAAGAACACTTAATTAGATCTAAAATCTCATAGTTTTACAAAGTATTAAGCTACAAAATTTACCTTCATTTTCAACATTTGGTATCAAAGCTAACGGTTGGGTAGAGTTTGGGCCACCTTTCTCTTAAAAGTTTTAAGGTTTTATGGCTGTAGTGGGAGCTTTTATTATTGTGTTATTGCATATTTGTAAAAGATGTTACAATGTATTTGGGCTGATGGTTGTAAGACCTAGTATGGCTTGCTCAATCCCTGAAAGGAAAGGCCTAGTAGGAGAGGAGTTCTCCCAGGAGGTAAGGGGAGGGAAGTTGGGTTAAACTAGTTCTTGGGTTAGAGTTAGTGGATTAACCTTTAGTGGTATTTAACACATGGTTTTGTGCTAGTTGAATTGGTCCATGGTTTTCGAGCTCATGGTTTTGAGCCCATGGTTTTTCATATATGGATGATCTTCATTCAGGAGATGGTTATCATGATGTCATGAATAGCTTGGTTACATGTTGCAGTGGGATTTTTTTTTTACAGTGATGGTTTTTTGTTTATCTTGTTGCCATGTATAGCTTGGTATCACAGTTTAGTGGGAGCTTTGGTAGGAAATGGTTATCTTCATGCGATTTGAAGAGGTTTTATCATCTTGTTTCATGGAGGACCCTTAGAGTCTTTGGTAAAGGTTTTATTGTTCTTCCTTCAGAGAGGATGTAGTTCTTTGTAGTTTTGAGTATTAATCATTTGCTTGGAGCTTCATGATTATGCAAGTTCCATTTGAAGTTGGCATGGATTGATTATTGGGTGCTCATGGACACTAGAGAGACTTGGGTTAGGTCTAATTTTTCTTATGTTAAGAGATATATGTTGGAATGGTTACTTGTAAGAAAAGATTTTTCAACAGTAAAGACTGAGAAGCCTACACCTGGAAATGGATATGAGTCCATCATAGACCTGATGAGAAGGTTGTCTATTGTATGCACAAGACAATCTTGTATCCTACTCTTGGTCTACTTGGCAGGTAAAATGATCTAAGAGGTGTTGCCCGCCTGTTTATTAGATGCATTATTAAGATGTATTTTGACTTCTCTTATGCATTGTTGAGAAGTAGATGCATGATTTTATGTATTTCCATGGTTCTCCTTACAATATTCAACTTGAGTTAGTTCTGAGGATTTGGGTAGGAGAGGTACAAGAGATAGTTAGTGGCTTTGGGCATATTCCCTTTTGTTGTGGGAATGTTTGGCTAAGTTTGATCTACTTTTTGTGAGAGGTTTACATCTAAGTTCTGCCATGTTTCATTATAAGTTGAATGGTTAGATGTTGATATCCTTTCAGTTTGGGAGTGTTGAAGGAGATCTTACTTTACACAGTTTGGCACATGTTAGTGTGGTATAAGAACATGGTTTGATTTGCAGCTTCTCTCTTTGTGGGAATAGTCTTCTTCTTGAAGGTTCTTGACACTATGATAGAGGAGTTAGCCACATCCTCTATGTCAAGTGTTATAGGAGGACCTGTTAATGTTGTGATCTTGTTTCCAAATTTCACATTACTTGTGAAGTGGGAGTTCCATAAGGTATATGTGTTATGTATGAGAGGGGCACCTCTCTTGGACTGGTTACACTTTACTACAGTGAGTTACTTCAAAGGTTTTTTATCACATGTCTATATGTGTTGTTACCTGGAGTCTTATTTTGCAGGATGGTGGATATACAGGGACTTGTTTGCATATTTGGGTTGCTATGTTGATAGCACGAAGTCCTAGCTATGATAGTTTTAGATGAGCTAGAAAATTGCTATGGTTGTTATTCCAATTTGGTATGAGTGTGGAAGTCACTCAGAGTCTTTTGTTATCATTTGAATTTGATGCTTGTGTTCATGAATAGATTGGTGCAGGTTTCAGTGACAAAAGAAATGGTTACAGAGACTTGGGAAAGGTATTGGTTCTTGGTGCAGGAAGATCATTGGACTTGAGTCCTGTACTTGATTTATAAGAATGATTCCTTGTTTAGAATAATTGCAATGTATAATGTCAAGTGGGAGAATGTTGGGAATAGGATGCCATTTAATTGCAATCATAAACATATTTCATGTATCTCCTAAGTCCTTGGAAAGTGTTCCCCAGCACTAGGATTAGAAAAAGATTAAATTCGAATGAAATGAACATGGAAATTGACATTTGTAATTATTCCTAAATGATAGGAACATGTGAGGGCATCCAAGAAGAGGTCCTAAAAAATAGGATCACATGGGGTGCCTACATGAAAGGTGGAACCCAACTTGTTTCAGTTAACTGTTTGGAGAAAGATAACACTTTTGTAATGCATGTAAAGATCCTAGAAGTTAGGAATTGATATTTACATGAGTGGAGTTTAGTTCAGTTTAGTTCAGTTCAGTATCAATTTAGTTCAATTTAGTTCAGTTCAGTTCAGTTCAGTTCAATTATGGTTCAGTTATCTTCAATTGCATGTAGTTAGTTTGAGTTGCATGTTAGTTGACTTTAGTTGACTTGAGTTTCATGACAAATAACAGGGGGCTACATTCAGTTAAGTGGGGATGATCAATCATGCATCATGTTTTCATGAATTGATGAAGAGATATGCTTCAGTTAATAGAGATTGACTTGGACCCACCTTGGGTACCCAAGTTGAGATCTTGGAGTTAACACCTTTGCATGAGAAGATATTTACAAGGATCAGTTTAGTGGGGCCCATTCTTGGGTGCCAACTTTGAGGAGAAGCTTGGAAGATATCTTCGTAATCAACATTGAGTTAAGACTTCAATTTGGGACACCCAAATTGATGAAGGACTTGGTTTGACATTGTTTTTCACAGAAGAACCCTACTTCCACAAGAATGGCGTAGATATTTGTGAGGAGCTATATCCTCTTGTAATTGTCAACTCTTTGGAGTTTACAATGTTTACAAGTCTTTTTATTGCAGCAAGTTGAAGAGAGTTCTAAGAGAGTACTCATGTGAAGCACGACACATGATGTGTGGATTCATGCTTGGACACATGAGAGTTTATTGCAAGTTGTGAAGAAGAATTGTTGAAGGAAAAAGAAGCATCTCAAGCAAGGATTGATAAAGAATTATTGTAATCTTGTTCTAAGGTTAAATAATACAACCACTATTGATTCTGGTGGTGGAGTTTTTTCCCAAAAGGGTTTCTCCACGATTATGTTGTGTCACTTCTATCTTTTGGTCTTATTCTTCTACAATCTTTTGTCTACTTCTACAATTGGTAAAATGAATCTAAACAGATAATAATATACAAAGAAATTGTAACAAAGAACACTTAATTAGATCTACAATCTTATATTTTTACACAGTATTAAGCTATAGAATTTACCTTCATTTTCAATAGATATTTTAAAAGGAGATTCTTTTATGCCTTGGATGATAAAAGATATGATGGAAGACTACAAAAAATTTATTGGGAATTTCCTTCAGTCCAATATAACCCACACTTATAAAGAAGGTAATGTGGCTATCGATGTTGCTTCTAATGAAGGAATTTCTTGCCCTAATTGGGTCAGTTGGGAGTTTGATCAAATCCTAACAAAAATAAAAGAAGTTATTTCTATGAAAGGTTTACTACTAGAAGGGAGTTTAATATTTTTAATAATTATACTTAATCAGGGTTTCTACACAAAGGATAAGAGGGAAAGTGACGTTCATAGGATGGCTAATACTACTAAAGGCGTAAATCCTCTATATATCAAAGACAAAGATTGAAATATGGTTATTATTAAGGAGGATGGAAACATTGTTCAAAAAGGGATAGGGACTATATATTATAGAAAGGAGTCCTTTTTTGTTGTTTTTTATGTTTATAACTAGTTTGCATGCCTAGATAGTTTCTACCTGCATACTCTTTAATGTATTTTTTCTCTTAGCGTGGCATGTGTGCTTCCTTAGTGATTTGTAGGTGTTTGGTTGGTTTGATCATTGGGACACTTTGTTTTTTGTTTTTACTATTTTTTCTTGTTATGTTGGGATCGGGACCCTTTCCCTGCTTTAAGATCAAAAATATATCTATAAGACACTTCTTTCCAAAGATAAAATTGTATTCAAGGATCTTTGTGTCCTCATCAAACACATCCCTATTTTGGTTGTGGATTCAAGGGTCCTCAAGTATCTAAATATATTTGATCATTAAGCTTCAAGTTCTAAAGATAACAAATTTTGTGACACCCCTCTAACTTGCTATATTTTCTTTGACAACTCAAATACTTTGTTAGACCTTATTTTATGTCATGGCTATTCTATTGCTAACAGTAGAGCGATGATAGACTATATGGATGTGATGATACATTATATGCATGGTGATTATGTTTAATATGCTTTATGTTTGCATAGATGCTTAGTTGTGATGACATTGCTAGATATGCTTATTGTAGTTTAATTGATATATTATCTCGTCAGTTGATGTGACATTGTATTGGTGAAGAGAATGGTATTGCATCACTCGCTTGCGAGTGCCCTATGATTTCCGCGATTCCCTCTTCACGGTGTGTATGAATTATTATCTGGATACATGTACGACATTTGCTTTGGTTGTAGGTTTGCAAGTATAGGACAACAGCTCCACCTGGTTTCACAGGTTTGAGCGTGTCCACTACTTAACAATAATGTTGATTGGGAGATAGTAACTGGTTAACCTTGTCAAACCTTTACCCTAGCACAGTGTGTCGTCAGTCTGTATGTTGGTCATGTTCCTTATCCATGTTGGTCTTGGCATTTTATTTATCGTGCAAGTTTAAATTGTAAGGATTAAATTATATGTTGTGATTAAGTATTTAATTAATATGGAGATTTTATTATAAATTAATTAATTTAATTTAAATTATATTATAAAGTAATTTTAATTATTAAATTAATTGGGAATTAAAATAAATAAGTTATTTAATTGTAAATTGGATTAAATAATTGTTTTTTTAATTTTAAATGCATATTTGGGAAAAGATATTAGAAATATCTTGGTTTGTTAAAGAAGAGATATTTGTTGTGTGAACTGGAAGTTAGAAGGGTTTTGTTTTCTAATTGTCTTAAAATTGATTTATAGAGAGATTGATTGATATTGGTGAAAAAAGATAGAGGTTTTTGGAAATGGAAGAATTGTTTTGTGGTTTGAAGAAATTGTAGATCTTAGAATCTTTTTGATCATTCTAGGAATCTAGTTTATTAAATTCTTGGTTGTGGATTGTTTCTGTTCTCTGGGAAGTGGCAATTCTTCTAAAGGAAGCTTTAGCAGCTCTATTGAAGGTTAAAGGGAAGCTCGACATCAATCTCTGAATCGTCTGATCTTCTGGCACAAGTTCTTTATTGTTTTGTAAATTTTAATTTGAAAGAGATAAGTCAAATTATTATTGTAATGCAAATTGGAAAAGATTAGAAGAGGATTTCATTATCCGTAGAAGCTTTTGTTTTTAAAAGATTGCAGAGAATATTTACAGCCTCTGTAGAATATATTGTAGTTCCTCTGTTAAAATTATTTTTTTGGAAATAGATTTATACAAAAGAAAATTATAGTTAAATTGTTGAACATCTGTTGAATTTAGATCAAATTTAGAAAACCTCTTCTTGTGGAAATAGAATTATTTCCTCTGTAGAAAATAATTGATGAGTTAGGAAACCTTTGTAAAATATTTCTACATTTTTCATGTAGAAAACTTCTTCTATGAAAATTAATTGCCCATCTTGATTAATTGCTTGGATAAATTTATATATAAATATATATATAGATACATATATATTGAAATATATATGTACATATACATATATATTATATATAAATATTTTATTTTATATGAGGATTATATTTTTCCTATAGGAAATTTTTATTTTGGAAAATAAATTGAGAAATTACCATACAACGAATTTACAGTAGAGAGGAAAAAAAGATAATAAAAATTCATTGTGTTTGGCCAGGGGATGAAACCCCCAGCTGCGCACAAGGGTGCGCTGCTGTGAGCAGCGCTCCCCAGATATGTGTGGGGGAAGCGCTGCCCACAGACAACGCTACCTCCCTGTGGAGGTCGACGCAACTAGGGTTGCGTCCCTGCATCTGCTTTGATTGAGTTCATTTATTTTTTTTAATTTTTGTTTTTATTAGTATATATATAATATATGTAATATGATTTAAATTGATATATATATTTTGGTTTGTATCTCTTTAAATGGATACATTTAAAAAAAGAAAACATTAGGAAATATTTTTTGAGTAAATGGATTTTATTTTAGATAAATGAGTTTCTTTTATGGTATAGTTGATTTTATAATTAAATAATATATATTTATATGTATATATATATAATTATATTTAATTATATATATACATATTAAATATATTCGTTTAATGTTTAATTATTACAATAGATATATGCAAGCATGATTAGTTAATTAGAAATGATTAATTATTTTTAATTGTGAAATTGAGTTGATATTATGTGTGGTTGTGAAACTGTAGTTAAACTTTTGATATAATTTCGTTGTTGATTATTAATGGGAATTGTGTTTTGAATGATGTATTTTAAATTTGCGATATTGAACTATTGGATTTAGGAAATCTGAATAGTAGTGCTTTTAATTACATGAGATTGTCTATTTTAATTTCTAGTATTTCTGTAATTGGGTACTGTGGCGAATATTTGTTGTAGAGAAAATATAAGTCTTCCAAATTATAATTGTGAAAGGGTTGTCATTTCTGTTATTCGCCTTGAGATTTCCTTGGGTAGTGCATGTAGTTGGATTCAGTATTGGACATCCGTAGGGATGTGCTATCTCTTGTGTTATGTTATTATCAGTTTGTGCACTGTCTACCCTTGGGTGTAGAATGAGTTATTGTGTTGTCAATAGGGGAGTGGCTTTCAACGGGGGCCGAGACACAAAGTGGTCCCAGGACAACTCGTGTGGAAGTCAGTGTAATCAATGGGAATTAAATAACCTACATTAGGGGAATGTGTAGTTAACATATTTAACTTGATAATTAGCCTCGCTCATTGGCTCAAGGGCTTGTGTTAGACTTGAGATGAGTCGGGAAGGCCTAGAATGGAAAGATCAGTATTTTGTCTTCTCGAAAGATAATCGATTCTGCACTGGTGTGCATGTGGGGCCAGAGTTTGTAAGAGGTTACCAAGATAACCCAAGATGGGGGTTGGGACCTAGGAAGATCTCCTTAGGATAACCAATGCAACCTTTGTGATGACACTCCTCCTATGACAATAGTCGATTGTATTGTACAGTGGTTGTACTTGATTTTATGATTTTGGAAGCAATGTAACCCTATGTTTTGTATTTACTAGTACTGTGTAGTTTTGTACCTTTCCTGTGTCTAGAGGTAGTAGGTTAGTCTTGGTTACCTGTTACTATCTCCTAGCACGGGGGTTGGTCCTACAGGTACCACATGGTTGGGTGGCATGTACCTTACCCTATTGGGTTTTATCTTCATATTTGTGATGGCGGGATCTTCTAGTTCGAGGAGCTTGTGTGTTTCTATGGATTTGTACTTCTCTTATATTCATTGTAAAAATGGACACTATATATTGTATTCCTTGTGTTTTAATTGTAACATTATGTATAATTTGTTCATCGTTGGATTAAATGGTATATATATTGTTTACATGGTGTTGTATCTATGGAAATATGTTCATTACTTTTCTTTGTTTTAGATTTATTATGAAATGGTGAATGCTTTGTTGTATGTTGTTATCATGAGTTAATTCCATATACTATGTTTTAGAATAATTTTGTAAGTTTTGAAATTCACATGTAGACGTGTTGTGTGGCCTAGAGGATGTATGTGTTAGAGTAGTTTACTTCACTTGTCATTGTTACTCTTTTTAAGAAAAAAAATTAGTTGTGCTTCCATAGTGTTGCATTGTCCTCTAGGTTGTGCGACGAGGTTTTACAAATTTTCACCCTTGAATATGTAATAGTATGTTTTTGGTTGGTCTCAGTACTCTCCATAGGATTACTATGTGTAACCTCTATTTTTTAACATATATTTCAATATTGATATAACTTTTTAGTTTCAATGATATTTGGATATTTAAATAGTGATGTAATTTTTGGTCTTCATGATATTCAAACCTAGTTATTTGATCTTCATAAATATGTAAATTTCTACTATTAATATAATTATAAGGTTTAGTCTCTTTTATTAAAATAAATAAAAAATAATAATGTGTAATACACATCACAAGAATTCTACACACTTACTAAGGGTTCTTCACCCAATTATCCCCTTGTCAAAAAAACCTTTGTCATGTATCCACATATTCAAATTAAAACAACATAATCTTAGTTCCTCCTTTGCTTTTTCAATTTGCATTTCTTTTCAATAATTATATCTGGCACTTAATAGTAATAAAGCATTAAATATATTTAAAATAGTGCCAAATAATTATAAATAATCAAAAAATTATTTGTAGAATACAAAAATCAATTTTATATTATTAATTTCAAAATATAATTAATCAAAGGTCTAATTACACCAATTTTATAATTTATAAGGTTTAGCATTTTCAAATTTCCAATCCCTCGTGTTAAAATCTTCAAAATAAGTATTTTGGTGTTTAATTATTTTTCAAATGTTGATTCCAATTTACAAGTTGCATTGTGGATTTTGGACCCTAATTGTAACTTGTAAAAATGTTTTGGCTTCCAACTTGCAATCAAACTTTGTACTTCGGTCATATTTTGTAAAATGTTGCAAAACAAAATTGAACTCCAAGAAAGACCAAAAAATACTATTTTTTAAGTTTTTAGGATCAAGCTTTCACCATTGATGATTTTCTAAAGTTTTCAAGAAATTTCAGCTTGGTAAATCAAGATTTTGATCATTTTATAAAAACCCCAAAATTTAGGGCATTTTTTTTTAAAGGAACACTTGGATTGTAATTTAATATTTAAACAAGTTTCCCTAAAATAAAATGAAGGTGCAAAATCAAGAAAAAAACCTAAAAATTATAGAGAAATGTTGTTGAGTACTTGAAATCAAAAATTTGAGACTTTGCAACTTTGCTCCTTTGGGTTATAGGAAATCAAATAAAATTACATTTATGTGCTTAAAGGGGGTTTGGAAAATTTTATAATTTTATAATTTATATTATAAAACTTGACTGACTTTGCCATAAATCAAAATAAAATGTCCCCTTAGGTATTTTGAGCACTCACGACTTCAAAAAAGAGATTTGACAAAAGATTAGGTTAAAATAAAACATAAAAAAAAAATTCCCTCTTAAAAAAATATAAATATCAAGATAGCACTCCAGAGTCCTAAAAATTTAAAATTTTAGAGGGATGTTGTGATGTATCACAATAAATTTCTCACCTCTCATAAAATTAAAATAAACCAAAACAAGTGGGTGGGTGGGTGGGTGCCACCTCACCCCCAATGGGTGAGGTGGTTGGGATCTCAGGAATTGGGAGCTTTATGCAGTGTTTGAAATGAGGTTTTCCAATTAACAACTATCCTCACTCGTGTGTGGTGGAAAATCTAGAATCCATCAGCAATTTAGTAAGCTTTGTGGAATGAGGGAAGGTCCTAGAACTTGTATTTTCCATGATTACCCGTCGGCATTCACAACCTGAGTTGGCTTTCAAAGGACAATATGTTCGTGGGAAGGACATTATGGTGGTGCATGCAGGTAGGCTCATTTATCTACACGGATTGCTGGATCTTTTCATCGTCATTTGGTTGGAAAATGAGCAGGTTTATTTTGTTGGTTTCTAGCAAGGATCTGGAAATGCGGGGTCTGGAAACACTGGTTGCTTTGAAAGGTTCTAATAGGCAGATTTCCTTTGAAGGGAAGATTACCACACTTCACCTTCAATGCCTCATTAGACACCCAAATTATCTAGTCTTTGTGGCCATCTCCTGCATTGCAAGAAAGAGGTTTATGGAGAATGTCGAGGGTTACAGGCTTGATTCAGACATTTCTTCCAGGGTGTTCGCGGGTCTTTTGGATGTTGGGGTTTCTGAGGGTGATTCCAAGTTAATCATGCGAAGGCTATTTAGGAAAGATATGTTGGTTGGTTTGGATAGTGCTCTAGCTGTTGCGTGCCTAGAGAAAGGAATTTTGCGTCTTCGCGATCTGCATTTGCTTGAAGATCCAGATGCACTGGTTAATTATTACCCGTTTCTGTTGGATGTTACCGGGTTCGAGTTAATGGAGCATAGACGATTGGTGCATGTTGGTGTCGCTTTCTTGAAGAGGGATTTTCGTTTGGTCTCTTTGGCAAACTCGAAATGGAAACATGATTTTCGTGTGTTTGCACAGAAAAATGTCTAGTAACTAGCTTTGGGGTTCTATTTGTGTTGGTATGTTTCTCTATCTGGTTTAGGGTTTATTACTTTTTTCTCTTCCTAGTTGACTGTATAGCGGCTAGTTTAGGTTTCAAAATTTTGGTCAATGTGCCTAATACTTTCATGGAAAACTGGTTTGTGGGCTCCTTGGTGTTGTTTCTCTAGGTTCCATGTTATGGGTCTGTAAGCCCAATTTTGGTGGTCGATGTTGTTTATCTGTGTTCCATGTTATGGGTCTGTAAGCCCGGTTTTGGTGTTCATGGAAGTGGGTTTCAATCTGTGACTTCCTACTCATGAAGAAGTATGTAAATTTTGTTAAATCAATATAATTTATAAGCTCTCTTATTGATTAAAAAAAAACCAAAACAAGAAAAATCTTCATTATAACTTGTGCAACATGATCATTGATGCCACTTTAGTCGATATAGTCACATTTAATCCACTTCTAATAAATTTAGGATGGATAAATTATTGGAAAGATAAATTTAGCATTTTAGTATTTCTAAACGTATAGAATAATTTTACAATAATATATGCATATTTTCACCCTGAGTGTGTGTATATGGTTAATTTTTGTTTCTTTCATTTATATGACTTAGTTAAGACAATTTGAAATATCAAGTCTTTATGACTTCAATATGTATGTGGGTAGAGGTCATCTTTAAATACAAAAGTGAGTATCTTTAGACATGATTTTATATGATTACTTGGGCATAGCTCCACTACCATCTATGTGTTTATAGTCTTGATAGAGATACCTCTATTCCCATTCTAGGAATAACTCTACTTAATTATTTCTTCATTTCTTTTATTTTTTCTTTCCTCATTTCACATACAATAAAGTATGCCTCTAATTTCAAGTCCACTATGATAATCCATTTTCTTTCTAACATTTGAAATTTTAAATTTCACTTGGTACCTTAAGCGTGGTCACCTTTCCAAACAAACCTCAACAATATTTAAATTTTTAGAAAGTGAAGGATGAAATATATACAAGATATATTTTTAAATTCATCCATAACTTCTTAAGTATGTGAATTAATCTATGCATATAGATGAAATATTTGTAAAATTTATATCCTAAAAAGTATTTCATAATGAACTTATAAGAAAAATATCACCTATAACAACATCTAAGAAGTGCAACTTGATCCTTCATATGGCTTTGTGACTATTCAATTAATAAATAACAAGATTTTAAAACCAATGTGTTGTAACTGTAATCAAGGGAAAAATAGATTTGTTAATGGGTTAGCACAATAACATTAAAATTCCAATGAAATAACAAAGCACAAAGGAAATCAATATGAAAATAAAAGGAACAATGTTACCATAAATCTTCATCTTCCATGCTTCACCTTTGTTACACCTTCTAGTTTGCAGCAAATCGAATGAGGCCCTCAGATTTCAAATGAGCACCTAAACTAATGTCAAAGCCCTATGCAAAGGTTGAAGGATTTATATAAAAGAAATGACCTCACAATAGACTAAAATGACAATGACTATAAATGATAATAATAATAACCTAAGTTGACAGAATGAGCCTGAGATCTGAGCATGAGATATGAGCATGAGATATGAAAATAAGAACAAAATTGCCATTTTATAAAAACTGCAATTTTGAATGTGTGGCTAGGATGAGAAGATGACAAATACCCTAGAATCAATGGTCAAGATTGAATGTTGTAGTAGGGAATAGGGTTAGGTCAAAATTAGGGCAATGACAAGAAATGAATGGCCAAGATTGAATTATAAAATAATTCAATCAAGGGCTGAAATTAAATGAGATGTCAAGAGATAAGATCTGATTTGGAAGATAAGATTGGCACGGACAAAGAGGTTGCTGGAGAAATTAAATAATAAAAATTATTTAATTTAGGTGACCAATGAATAATTAAATAATTAAAATAATTATTTAATTATAGAAGAATGTGAGAAAAGGAATCATTTTGCATTAAATAATGATTTAATTCAAAATTCAAGAGAGTGGACCAAATTAAATAAATAAAATTTATTTAATTTATGAGAGAAGAGGCTAATGAATAATTAAATAATTAAAATAATTATTTAATAATAGTGGATAGTGGACAAAAATTAAATAAATAAAAATCTATTTAATTTTAGAAAGAAGGGGACTTAATTAGTGACGTAATTAAATAAATAAAATTTATTTAATTAATAATCAAGAAGAAATAAATGACAAAGGGGAATTAAATAAATTAAGAAATTTATTTAATTAAAGGAAGACCTTAGACAATTAATGACGTATTTAATAAATAAAATTTATTTATTTAATAATCATGAGGAATAAATGACATGAATTAATTAAATAATTATGAATTATTTAATCAATAGTCGAATGTGGACCAAGGACATAATTAAATGACTTAATTATGCTAGGACGAAAGTGGTAAAAATGAAGCTTGCAGGCCTAGGTCATTTTTAGGTGTCTACAGTAACAATGTTTAAAGGTGTTATAATAGTGTTGTAACAATGTTTAAAGGTGTTATAATAGTGTTGGATGGGTGTAACTAGCCTAGGGTGCTAGCATATTTTTTCTTGATAGTTCTACTCTTGTTGTAAAATTCTCACCTTAAACTCTTGATATTTCTCACACTTGTATAATGTGAATTTTTATTCCCAATAATGAGATATCATGAACTAGATATGGAGGAAAAAGGGGGAAAGTTGTATTGAAAAGGAGACTACACTATTTGGTATATCTCAACCTCCATAAAGAATTATGAGAAATATTGGGTGTGTACAAGCCTAGTGACAAAAAGTGGATTGTGTGAGTACAAATATGTGTTAACAAGAAGAAAACATGGATATAAAACTACATATAATGGTGTGTGATATTGTGATTAAGATAAAGAGAGATGGAACTTGATGGGATTAATTATGGCTAAATTTCCTTCATTAGTTTACATCTTTTGTGATTTCAATATGATATGTTTCACAAATATTCCTAAGAATTATATATCTTTTATACCTTCTATGCACTTTAAACCAAACTTTAAGTATGTGAAAATGCAAATATGATATGTTGACATTTGTATGTGTGAATGCATGGATGTTCATGAAATTCGGTATGATTCTATGCTTAATTTATGATTGTTAATTATGTGTATGCCTTAGGATGAAACTAACCTCGTGCAGCTAGAAGAACTATAACCCGCAATAACTAGATTTCCAGCCAGCAGCATAGGGGACCACATACAGTTGCAGCAGAAAGGTCAGAATGATTAAAGCATGATAATTCTAGAGAAGAATGGAGGAAACCATTGAATAGTTAATCATGAGTCACCATAAACACTGAATAAGATGATGGGAAGAAGAAGAATTTTTATCTAAGTAGATTAACCTATGACATGACATTCCTTATGAAACATGTCTCTTTCATGGTGGTTAATCATTAGGGAAGAGTCTCAGTTTGATTTCTCTTCTTCTACTTTTCATTTATAGTTTTCTATTACAAATACTAAGTCCTCTCCCTATCTTTGAGGGAGAGTGGAAAATACATTATGGATTTTTTTTCAGTACTAGGATGAATAAGACTCCTAGTAGACCCTATATAGTGGGATTTGTTGTGAGGAACAAATCTAGTTAGTTATCTATTTTAGTTTTTGCTAGTTACTAATTGGTAATAGAGGATTGTTAGTTTTTTTATCTGTTGAATAATAGACACGTATTGCTAAATGAGAAACATGTAGCAAATTCTTGTCAGAGTTCAAAGTTTTCAATGCAATAAAGGAGTTAGTTCAATGTTATGATTTGTTGATTAAGTATTAAGTGTTAACATTTGTTGTGGAGGAAGCAACTCGAGCAAGGGCCACTTGAGGTACTACTATCCACTCTTCCTTTTTTGTTATTATATTATTTCATGCATTGTTGAATTAAGATAGTTTCCAGTTTCATGCATAAGGAATTCATGAATATGATTCTATGATTGAGTTGGATTTTATAGCTTAATTGTTTGTTTCATTCTCTTGAGTAATTAGTTACAATTCAATCTTAAAATTTAATAGCTATAGTCTTAAGTGATAAGTACCTATAGTACAAGTAACAATTTAAGTTTATTCCCTTGTTTTGCAAGTTAAACGCATTCATTTCCTTTTCTAGCTTTTATAGTTTCATGTACATATGTAATCACCTATACTCATTGATATAGGGAATGTTAGAATCCATGAATGCACATATACTGCCAGCACTATCAAAAGCTTATAAAGCCCTAGTGGATGATTAAATGAAGCCTCTCATAGAAGATGAACTATTTAGTTAGGAAGTCATCCTCTGAATTGTGTGTCTACTTGTAGCACCAAGTTAATCAAACAATAGAGTAAGCCCTACATTTTTCATGTTGTTGTTGGGGATGGTGCTAAGTTTAGGATTCTCCTACGTATTTTCAATTCTTTTCAAAGCTTTCCTAGTTTAGTAATTTTTTTTTCAACATAACATGAGTTACTAAAAATGTGCAGGAACCATTGAACTGCAAAGTTACAACCATTATATGTGGAGGCATCAAGACACTCTGGGAAGATTTCTTCCCTTAGTACATGAAGTATTAGAGGATATTGGTGAACATAGTGAACAAAGTGAGGGTATTTTTGAAGAATAATCTTCCCTAACACCAATACCTACACCAAAAATAGAGGAGAATTCCCACATACACATTAGCATCATGGTTAAAGCAGCAGCAGAAGACCCACTAGATCATGTAATGTTTGAGTTCCCTATAGCCAACTAGGAGAGAGTTGTTTCTTTGAAGAATATACCTCCTTCAACACTACCTGTCTTCTATGGGTTGGTTACAAAGGATCCAGACACCTTGCTTTTTGAGTTTTTTTGCTATGGTGAAGTTATGACTATACAAAAGATGCTTATAGACTCAAATTGTTTCGAGAAACTATGAAAGATGTTGCTCTAAGATGGTTCATGGGCTTGGGAAGATATGTTGTTCCCAATTGGAACACAATGAAGATAAAGTTCTTAGAGAAGTACCAAGATTAATGCAGATGCATAGATAGAAACAGGGATGACATCTTCGAGATGTCACAAAAAGAGGATGAATCATTGGAAGATTATATTGAGAGATTTTAGTTTAGCCTCAAGAAATCCCATCAAAATAGACTCCCTGATGAATCCCCAAGACTAGTATTCTTAAGGGGAGTTAATGAAGACTATATGAATGCACTCAACCTCATTGGGGTAGGAGACATCTCAAATTTACCATTTGATGATATTTTCAAAATATGTAGAAACTATTCTAGGTCTTTTACCAAGAATGCCAGAGGAGACAGGGCATCTTCTCTCAACAAATCATCTACTGGAGTCTCAAGGGTGGAGCTAAGAAATATTCTATCAAATATGAAGGAGGATATAATTAGCCACTTGACTACATAATTAAATACCCTCCACATCAATAAAAATCAATAAGAAGCAGAAGCAAACCTCACAAAATACCGCCCACACTGTAGATAAAAGAAGATCAACTGCAAGTGCAAGAAGTTGGCCAGTATTTTTGAAGATAAGCAAGGGAAGCTAGAATTTCATGCACTGGAAGATGAAGATGGTCAGGTGTTTTACATAGCTCAATGCAAACCATGGCATCCAAGACAAGGTATTCCCTTGTTGGCTGACAGATTTGTCCTTCAAAAAAATAAATGTAGAAAATGACTCAAAATGCCCGTATAGAAGAACAAATATCATTAACAATTGATTCACTTACAATAGTATTTGTAAGTGCTCTCTGCTTACTTTACAAGGTGTAGCTACCTTCTAATGATATGCAATGAATGAGACAACTAGGTATGCTTTTAACCAAAAAGTAGAAAAGCTACACAAAAATTTACCCATAACCATGAAAGTAAATGTGATAGGTCAATTCAAAATGAGAATAATGTAGACAAATGATACAAAGCTCATTTATCTTAAACTCGCAACAAGAAATAAGAAAAGAATGATTAGCAAATTTCTTTCAACAGATGAATTATCTTGGGCTCAAAGTCCTAGAAATAATCACATACTCAGCTTGATATAATAGATAAACATTAAAGAGATTACAAAGAAGCATAATTCAATTGCAATCAAATAAAATATTGATAAACACAAAGATTCAAAATTTCTCTTGATTTCTTTAATGCCCATAAGTGAGCTCAAAGTCTCCACCTTTCTGTATAATAAAATTGTGTTGAAAACCCAAAATTACTACCCTCCTTTCCTTATTCTCCCCCCCGAAAGATAAAATATCCCCATTCATTAATTTAGAGGTTTATATATAGGCACACCAAAACTGTTACATTACAATAGTAACGGACTTGAAAACGACCAGAAGGCAAAAAGACTGAGACATGAACAGTTTCAGAAAAGACATTATCATTACGTGTTATAAAAATATCCATGCATGTTGTTAAACCACTGAAGGGGCCAAAACCCTGAACAATTCTATTTGCATCCCCATGACTAAATTGTGAAATTTAGCATGTTCTTCTTCTTCTAAAATGAATATTACCCGATTGTACTCGACATAGTTGGTTTTCTCTTTCTAGGCTAGTGAACGCAGTTTAGAAATGATTTCGAGTTTTTCTTCTTATGGCCAATTCAAATTAGGTTGCATGATAGGCACATGTTCATCTTCCCATTCTCTAACCTCACCAGGAAGTACCATCTTGAGAAAATCCTGGAATTGAAAAATGTCATTACCCTTCCTTGCATGTAGGCTTGTTTAATTTTGGTGGTGAGAAGTGATCATTTATTGGCCAAGCGAAACGTGCCAATCTGCTACAAAATCCATTTCACCAACTTCCTCATTTAAGAGTTGTCCTTTCAAAGGATTTTGAAGATTATGTTATATTTCAAGTTGACGTTTCAAAGCATTTGAGAAGACATTCCTTAAAGGAATCGTGCAACTTATTTAATGAGTTGACACCTCGAAAGTTGTGCATCCTAACGAAGTCACCCATTCGTTGAGAAGTAGAACTTTATAACCATCAATCGGGAGTTCTAGAGTTTTGAAAACTTCTTATATTTCTGACTACATAGAATATAACTCCGAAAGTTATAAAATAGGTTGGGTGATTTTTGAATTTCAGAACTTGGCGGCCAGGTTAGGAAACTCAGTAGGGCTGCAATAGTTATAATTTTTTTCGGAACCATGATTTGAATATACATGAACTTAATGAAGGCATGAGTTTTAGGATTTTTTTATATGGGCTTTGGAAGTTAAAATTTAAAATTTCACAGGTAACATTGGCTCTGACTAGGGACTGTATTTTTGTAGAAAATATAGGGAACTCCAAAAGCTTTGGGGCAGACTAGTCCAAGTCCATTGGCTGTGGAGTCGAAAGAAGAGTAGAAGGACATGGTATTGCTTGCAGAAGGGTGGAGGGGAACCGGGTACAAGCCAAAAACAAGCAAGCCAAAACAAGATAGAGCAGAAAAGGAAACTAAGTTACCAACACAACCAAAACTTCTACTATGTACATGGTCCAAGGACCCTACCTCTAGATAACCCGGTATTTAAGCAAAACCATTCATGGGTTGAGAGAAATAGCAGCCTGTACGAAATAATGTTGAGTAAATTAGGCGAACGCATACAACTAACTTCCAACTAGTGACCAACTTGATTAAACTAAAAAAAGTGACTTCATATAAAAATCTTCTATTAGTAATCTGATTTTCAAGAAGCCAATATTCATTGTGCACTTGTTCTACTGGATGGAAGTAGGCATCTTTCTAAGCAACCTATTAAACCTATCCACAAAATCTTTGATCTTTTCATCTTCTTGCTTATGAATATTAAAAAATTGACCTAACAAATCGGATTCATCAACATGGCCCTTATACCTTCCCAAAAACTTATCCTTTAACGAATTCCAATTAGTTATGCATTCATCTTCTAAATAACAAAACCAATCAGCAGTAGGTCCAATAAGAGATTCAATAAATAATCTCACAAAAACATCTTCACTTACCCCCAAAATGCCGCAGGCAACTGTGAAGGCCAAAATGTGTTTTTCAACATCCTGAGAACCTTCTCCATCAAATTTTGAAAAATACTTTCTTGATCCTTCAGGCAACGGTGAGTATATAGGTAAAGAAAGAGGACCGAAATGACTTCCCCATGGTTGGGAAGAAGTCAATGCCATAATGAAAATTCAAAAATGAAATCAGCACAGGTCCTAGAACTGAATATTTCTTTGTGCATTACGCCTCATAGAGTCACCAACCTCTGTCCTCAGGGAGGTACCTTAAACTTTTTTGAGGAAAAAGGACATCAATTATTTTTTGTTTCCCTAATGGAGTCGCCAAAAATATGTTGGCTGACAAAGTTTTCCTTCGAAAAAATAAATGTAGAAAATGACTCAAAATACCCGTATAGAAGAACAAATATCATCAACAATTGAGTCACTTACAATAGTATTTGTAAGTGCTCTATGCTTACTTTACAAGGCACAGCTACCTTCTAATGATATGTAATGAATGAGACAACTGGGTATGCTTTTAACCAGAAAGCAGAAAAGGTACACAAACATTTACCCATAACCATGAAAGTAAATGTGATAGGTCAATTCAGAATGAGAATAATGTAGACAAATCATACAAAGCTCATTTATCTTAAACCCACGACGAGAAATAAGAAAAGAATGATCAAAAAATTTCTTTCAACAAATGAATTATCCTAGACTCAAAGTCCCAGAAATAATCACATACTCAGCTTGATATAAAAGATAAACATTAAAGAGATTACAAAGAATCATAGTTCGATTGCAATCAAAGAAAATATTGATAAACACAAAGATTCAAAATATCTCTTGATTTCTTTAATGCCCATAAGTGAGCTCAAAGTTTCCACCTTTTTGTACAATAAAATTGTGTTGAAAACCAAAAATTGCTACCCTCCTTTCCTTATCCTCCCCCCCCAAAAGATAAAAGATCCCCATTCATTAATTTGGAGGTTTATATATAGGCAAACCAAAACTGTTACATTACATAGTAACGGACTTGAAAACGACTGGAAGGAAAAAAGACTCTGAGACGGGAACAGTTTTGGAAAAGATGTTATCATTACATGTCATAAAAAGATCCATGCATGTTGTTAAACAGCTAGAGGGGCCAGAACCCTAAACAATTCTAACTACATCTCCATGACTAAATTGTGAAATTTAGCACGTTCTTCTTCTTCTTCTAAAATGAATATTACCTGATTATACTCGGCATAGTTGGTTTTCTCTTTACAGGCTAGTGAATGTAGTTCAGAAATGATGTTGAGTTGTTCTTCTGGCCAATTCAAATTAGGTTGCATGATAGGCACAGGTTCATCTTCCCATTCTCTAACCTTACCAGGAAGTACCATCTTGGAAAATCCTAGAATTGAAAAATGTTGTTACCTTTCCTTGCATGTAGGCTTGTTTAATTTTGGTGGCGAGAAGTGATCATTTATTGGCCAAGCGAAATGTACTAATATGCTACAAAATCTTTTTCTCCAACTTCCTCATTTAAGAGTTGTCCTTTCAAAGGATTTTAAAGATTACGTTATATTTCAAGTTGATGTTTCAAAGCATTTGAGAAGACATTCCGAGAAAGGCATCGTGCAACTTATTTAATGAGCTGACACCTCAAAAGTTGTGCATCCTAACAAAGTCACCTAGTCGCTAAGAAGTGGAACTTTATAACCATCAGTCAGGAGTTCTAGAGTTTTGTGAGCTTCATATATATTTGACTCCATAGAATATCACTCCAAAAGTTGTAAAATAGGTCAGGTGGTTTTCAAATTTCAGAGCTTGGCGGCCAAGTTAGGAAACTCGGCAAGGTCGCAATAGTTATAAAATTTGTTGGATCCACAATTTGAATATACATGAAGTTAATGAAGGCACGACTTTTAGTATTTTTTTATATGGGCTTTGGAAGTAAAAATTTAAAATTTCAAAAGTAACAACCCCAAGACCCCTTGAGCTATAACATGTCATTTCTAGTTAATAATGCAAGTTTTCCTAGTTGGAACCCTCAATATTGAGCGAATGCACAAACCTCACAATGGAAAATGCCCCAATCCAATTGGAATCATAAAAAAAAAACATGTGGCCACCACAAAATTACCAAGGACCTAATTATAATTCTCAATGGCCACCCCAGCAAAATCAATTTCAACCTCAGTGGAAAAGAGGTCGGCAATGGAAAAACAAAATTTCAACTATCAATAGCCACAATAGCAAGCCATGATTCCAAACCCTTCAACAACTACACCAAATCCACCAAGAGCACCTAAATTTCTAGCACAACCTACACCTAACCCAAATAATAATCTTTTCCAACAAGTTTATGCCAATGACACCATACACTACCCCACCTATGGGGTTGAGGTGAGTGATGTAGGACAACTTGCAAACATTATGTTGGGAAACATAATTGTCCCCAAGTATGCAAATCCTAGGAGCCCTATAGAGGATGTCAAAATCAATGGTACTCTCACTAAGAATACCTTAATTGACCTTGGAGCAGCCATTAATGTGATGACCAAAGAAACCATGAAATTGTTACAACTAATGGGATCTTAGACCTACAACAACTATGTTACAATTAGCAGATAATATTATACTCATGGGAGTACCCTGCAAACTTTATGGTATTGCAGCCTAAAGCTAATCTTGTAGGATATCCCCTCATCCTAGGGAGACCTTGGTTGGAAACTCCAAATGCCTTTATAGGTTGTAGGTCTAGTAACATGATCATTTCCTATGGAAATGTGACTAAGAAACTAGTCCTCTATCCACTTTCCCAACCATATATAGATTTAGAGAAAATTGTATGGCATGCCCTAGATGAGGAAGACTAGTACTCCTTACAAACTTTGATGACTATTGAACATAGTCCCTTGTTGGAAAACCAAGATGAAGATGAACTTATTATAAAAATCATGCAGAGAAATTATGTTAGGGACCCACAACAACATGACCGTCTAACATGTTTGCAAGACCCCCTGCAGAACATAATTCTCACCAATGCATTTGAGTATATTTCCCAAATTTTCCACATCTTATTGCCACATCATTTTATTCCAAATATAGAAAGTCTTGAAATTTCATCTGTTCAAACATCATCCTTGACTTTAGAGATTATTCCAAACAAGAAATTAAAAGTAAACAGTCATTTGACTGCTACACAATAGACTTCATTGTCGAATGTGTTCCAAGCACATGCAACTACATTTGCATGGGATTACCATGACATGAAGGGTATAGAACCAAACCTATGCATGCATAAAATTTACATCAATGAAGGTTATAAACTGATTATGCAACCCCAAAGGAGAATAAACCTTGTAATTTGTGACATAGTCAAAGGATAATTATAAAAGTCGGATGCAGGATTCATCTACCCAATCTTTGATAGTCAATGGGTGTCACCACTAGTGATTGTACCTAATAAAGGATGAAATGGAGAGTGTGTGTAGAATACCATGAGTTGAATGCAACAACTAGGAAGTACTAGATTCACTAGTAGGAAAGAAATACTTTTCATTCTTAGATGGATTTAGTGGATATAATCAAATTAAGATAGCCCCAAAAGACCAAGACAATACAACCTTCACATGCCCATGGGGTACATATTCTTACTTTGTATTTCAATTTGGGCTATGTAATGCACATGCCACCTTCCAAAGGGCAGTACTGAGCATATTCTCAAACTTTGCACATGATTCCATGGAGGTTTACATGGATGATTTTACAACTTATGGGAATAACTATGAAGAAGCACTTTCCAATTTGGAGAAAGTATTAAAGATATGTCGAGATCCACACGTATCCCTAAGTCATGAAAAATGCTTCATGGTGATGACTGATGGAGTAGTTTTGGTGCATTTTGTGTCCAATAAGGGAATCCAAGTAGACCCCAACAAAATTGAGATAATATCAACATTGCTTGTACCCCAAAGACAAAATGATGTTAGAAGCTTCCTTGGCCATGCTAGCTACTACAAGAGATTCATACAAGATTTTAGTAAACTTGCAACACCACTATTTGTCTTATTATCTAAGGATGTAGAGTTTGAATGGGAAACTACTTGTCAACATTCCTTTGAAACTCTCAAGGTAGCATTAACCAAGCCCCCTATCTTAAGAGGACCAATTTGGAGTTTACCTTTTCATATCCATACAAATGCTTCTAATTTTATAATAGGAGTTATACTAGGATAGAAGGATGGAAACCTTGAGTATATACCATTTATTATATCGACAAAAACCTTCAAGGGGTAGAACTCAACTATACAATAACTGAGAAGGAAATTTCAACAATGGTTCATGCAAACAAAAAATTCAAACACTACATTACAGTGTATTTTGTATTCATACATACTGACCATACAACAACAAGGTATCTAATGAAAAAACCAATAGTTGGTGGAAACTTGTAAGGTGGTTACTGCTACTACAGGAATTTGATATAACTATTGTGGATAGGCCAAGGAAGGCCAATGTAGTAATAGATATCCTCTCTAGACTGCCAATCAAATTAGAAGATGTTGATGGTTCATTCCCAGATGAGCAACTATTTTCTCTCTCTACATACACCTTGGTATGCAAACATAGCCAACTATCTAGTAGCAATGAAAACACCATCACCTTTGTCACTAAGGGAGGAGAGGAAATTAGTTCAAAAAAAAATTCCTTACTCATGGATAGCAGGGTATTTATTCTATACAAGACTTGAAAAACATAATAAGAAGATGCATCAGAGAAGATGAATTATATGATATTCTCATAGCACACCATGATGAACCTTGTGGGGGACACTTTGTAGCAAAGAGGACAAATCTTAAGATTTTGAATACTAGCTATTATTTGCCAACACTTTATAAAGATGTAGTAAATTACACTAGGAGCTATGATAGATGTCAGAGAATGGGAATACCAATAAGGACATATGAGATGCCATCACAACCACAACTAGTAGTAGCAACATTTGATAAATGGGGACTAGATTTTATTGTTCCCATCTATGCAACATCCAATAACAAGTACATATTGGTTTGCATAGATTACCTTACCAAATGGTTGGATGTAAATATTTGCAGTTTGCTAGAGATGGGAATGTGGCCAAATTTATCTATGAAGATATATTCACAAGATATGGTGTTCCCAGAGAAATTGTCACAAACTAGAGGCCATAGTTTACATCAAATTTGATCACAAAACTAGTACAAAATATAAGAGATCAAACATAAAAATTCTACACCCTACAACCCTCAAGATAATGGTCAAGTGGAGGTCACTAATAGAGAAATTGAAAACATCCTAACAAAGACAATGCAACTCCACAACAAGGACTGGGCAGCCAGGTTACCTAAAGTAGTTTGGGCTTACAGGATAACCTGGAATACAACAGGAAGTTTTACACCATATGAGTTGGTGTATGGTAAAAAGGAAGTACTTCCAATAGATTTTAAATAAAATACTCTCAAGATAGTAGTAAAATTGGGCATAGACTTGTCAACAACATAGAAAGATAGGTTGCATAACCTCAATGCATTAGATGAAATAAGAATGGAAGTCATACACCATATTGAAATCATCTAAAAATAAAGAATATGTTGGCATGAATAATTTATTAAATCAAAATAATTTAGTGCAGGTGATTAGGATTTACTATAGATTCAAGGTACAAAGATTCCAAAGGGAAATTGCAAGCTAGATGGCTTGGGCCATATGAGATAAAAATATTCTTTCCAAATGGAACAATTTAGTTATAAACAATTGATGATGTATAGTTTTTATTACTAGTTAATGGCCAAAGGTTGAAGCTTTAAAAATATCCATTATAGAAGGATGAGTTTATTTTATCATTACTACATCAATTTGAGCCACAAATATAAAATTTATTAACAAAAAGTGGTTCTTTGGTAATATCAGTAGATTAGAAACATAGTCACCCATTGACATTTCATAGGTATAGTTCTATCACACATCTCACATGCACACATTGCACAGGTGACATTCAAATATCTTTATTTTTTGAACCAATAGCAGATGCAACAAGGACCTACAACATCACACCCCTAGGCGATAACACTACAGAAGGGACCTATTACTACATGAGCTCATAGCAGTTTCCTATCAGTCATTTCACATACCCCCATATTAATTACATATACATCACTTCATACCATATCCATTCGCACATGCAGCCATACATATTCCACTTTATTGCGTGTAGCCTATTTATTCTATACATATGTAGCCATCCTACTACATTTTTTGACTCCCTTGTACCATGCAATTAATCTCAACTCACACATATTGTACTTTTCATAGCCTTTTTCATCCATCATTCCCATATATTTCCATGTGTCGCCTATGTTGTCATTAATTTCACACCATCATTACACAAAGTTCATAGTAACCATAGTAGATCACTTCAAATCAATTTTTAGGTGACATTTAACTACTTTGCACCAGCTACATTTCAATTCAAACCATTCCTACAACTACACTATGCATTAATTTATCATTATTAATATTGAAGATTATTAATTTTATGCATATTTTTAGTTCATTTGTGCATGCCAAATATCATGTTTAATTTTCCACTACTACTTTATACCTCCGCCAAAACTGTACACACTGAGGACACTTAATAAATTTAGTTGGGGGTAGGGGTATTGATGATTATTCCTTAGTTTTCTTGATTTTAAAAAATTTGTGCAAAAATTTTTTCCATTTCATTTTCCACCATTTTAAAAAGATACAAAGTTCAGAGAGGAGAAACAAATGATAGGCAACTGAATTAAGGAGTGTATTTGAGTGATACAACATACAACCACGGTAGAATTGGTATAACTGGGGTGACAAAGCAAGAATAGAATAGGGAAGAATTGTGAAGTGATTGCAGAATACTGAGGCATTGCAATGGGGTTGATATTATACGAAGGAAACCAACAACACATAACCTACTACTAGAAGACAGACAATGTTTTCCTATCTTCCAGCAAGTTGGTTGGATGGATATTTCTTGAAGCTTACAAAAATTAACAAGGTAATGACCCAAAAAATTTCTAGCACATTACAAAATGATGAGGCAATTGTTAGGGGTCTGAAGGTAGATGCATCAGAGGCGGCTATAGCTAAAGTATTTGGTTTTCCAAGAGGAGAGGAGTTTTTAGTGAGAGTAGACGCCATTATCGTAAGAAATGAATTCTTCTTGCCAAGAGAAAATCTGGACTCTTCCTCACAAGGTACCAAATGTTTGTCTTTGCCTTAGCTCTAGTCTTCAATAGCTCCATACATAGTGTTGGTGAACAGATTTTTCTTTTATAAGATCAAAAACAAAATGACTCTATAATTCCCAATAAGGACTAATCAATCCACAACAGTTGGAGAGATTACCATTGCATTGGTAATCTTCCTCTGAATTTTTATTAAGATACAACTCCCTCTTCTAGTGTAATTTTTATTTTTTGAAAATATATAAAGTGGGGGTATGCTTTTGACCAGAAAGTAAGAAAGGGAAACTAACAACTATTCATAGCCATGAAATATATTCAAATAAAAGTGCTTGAAAACTAAAGAAACTACTTCAATGTTGAAATGGACTAGCAAACAATTAATATTGTAGCTCATAGACTAGACTATCAAAGCTTTCTAACTCAACTCAATACAATCTTAATATTTGTTAAAAATAAATTAATCAAACACCACTGAACAACAAATCCTCACAGGGAAGGAATATTCAAATGTTCATCTAAGCTCACAGACTTATTCATAAACATTAGCATCTAACTCACAATTTACTACACATAGACAATAAACATTCACAACAATATGTTAAAACTATAAAATTTGGTCCTTCAATTATGATCAATTCTCACTCATGCATCACAATGAGAGGGGGATCAAAATTTCGGACCCTTGCAATATCAAAATAAGACATATTTATAGTTTTCAAAACATAACTGTCATCAGAGTCTTTGAAGTAATTGAAAATAACTGATTCTTGTAAGAATTAGAGTAATCGAGTTCAAAAATACTTCTAAAGACAAAACCAAAGAAACTTAAAGTCATATACTACTGATTTGGTTGGGTATGTGAAGTGGAGGGAGCCTCTCCTTTAGGAAATATTTGTTGAGCAACTGCTATGCGTACTTAGTAATCCTTCAAATCCATCACAACAATATGAATTTTTTTTCTGTTGCAGGATGGTTACATTCCTCATTCTTAACTACCAAGTGGACTTTAGCAATTCAAATTGGATTCATTTTGTGTGTGATGAGTATAAGGGAGTCCTCGTGCCATGACAATGTCGAGTCAATGTTGGCCAACTTCTTTAATGCCTCCTTATCGAATACCTACTCCCCTAAATAAGTTTCAATTTCTTTGAAGAAAGCATCCTTTAATTCCTCGAGCGTGATAGGTCCCCGGCTGTCACCTTTCATTATCGTAAATCCAAAATCAATAAAATTCTTACTGAAATTATTGTTCAGGTGATCATGCTCCTTCAACAACTTCCTTTGCTCTAAGAAATTTGATCTTATAACTTCAAGTTTCTATGTTATACTTGTTTTCCACATGACGATCTAAGTACCTTCTTTTGATGAAACAATGTTCTCAGACATAGCCTTTTCCATTCCCATTGCAATAATATCAGTCAATTCATGATCAATCTATAGCAAATGCATTTCCTCCTTACAATTGACCAATTCAAATTTGATCGAATTCCTTGACACCACAAACTCATCATATACCTTTTTTAACCTCCCAATCAAAGGGAGCCCCTTTACTTTAATCTCAGGTACCCATATATGGAGTTGACCTTTCCATAATAAATGTATTTTTGAATTTTGCATGTCATAGGCTTCCCAGCAACTGAATTGGGATCAAAGGCAAGACTTGCTTGACTCGGAGGTTGAGGAGAGGGATTTGTTAGAGTCTTGAGATAATTTGATAGAAACTCTATGGATTTCTTTATCTCATCCTTATCTTGTATATCATTTTTTGTTCTCTCCACCAACTTTGAGGTTGTGACCTAGAAATTATGAATGTCTCCATCCCTGCTAGGAGGACCTAAGTCTACTTTGGTCATGTTATAGTTTGTTGTTGTAACTTGGCTAGGATCCTTTTACATAGAAGGTTGGGAAACTTCTATAATCAGATACCCAGAAGTTCCATCCTCCATCATCCTAACCATAGTTTTCAATTTCTTTACCTTTAGAGTCCTCTATAAAAAAATTCCTACTACATCCTCTTATAGCAAAATGATAGGCACTATTTTCCTTTTCCTCGAGAGGGAACTTTCTAACCAAGATGGTGTAGTCGAAGGAGCATCAAGATTTTGGGAAGTTCCATGTGTTGAGAAATGAAGACCTATATTGAGAATGGGAGTTCTCATTACATTATGTATGCTTGAAGGAGAAGAAATCAAATCCTTACCTTTATGTATACCTCCTTTAGGCTTGTTTTCAGATTGATCATGCTTGTGAATGTGAGTTTCCACAACTTCCCTATTGGTCTCATGTTCTTGATTGCTTTCATCTAACTATCATCTAGCATCATCATCCCTTTGTTCTTTAGTTATGACATTATGGAGAGAGCCTTCACCACACATTTTTTCATGTCTCTTACCCTTCTTGGGAGAATCATCCCTATTTCCACTATTGCCTGACAGGGACATGTTTTGTATTGGTGATGTTGGTGCAGGAGAAATTGTGCTTGTATGAATAGCACCTTTTTTTCCTTGAACTCTCTTCTTTTTTGATGGGGCCTTAGTAGTTTCCACTTTCTTCTTGGCTAACCAAACTTTTGTCCTTTTCAAGATTGTCAAAATTTTGATATGAATATCTTCAATTTCTTCACTATTCCAATCGATAGGTGGCAAGGGTTGTGTCTATATCCATTTGACATAGGTTAGATCAGTTAAATTAGAGTCTTCATCTTGTATTCCCTTTACATTCCAACCCAACTTTAAGTTGGATATCTATACCAAGGAGAGCCTCATCCAATCTCTTTTCCTCACTTCATTGTCATCCACACAATCTGTCCAAAAATCTTCAAGGTGAGGCATATGATAATAACTAGGACAGAGGTAAAGATGATTCCTTACATAGTTTTTGTTGTAGAATGGGAACATTCTCTTATAAGTTCCAAAGGAGTCTAACTTTGCAATATCTCTCTTTAAATTAAGGGCATTAGACTGAGACTTGCATTCATAATACCCTAAATCAATTAGGAATAGAATCCCATCCTTATTTCTATCTGCACACCTTTTACTTACCTCTACAACTTGATGACAAAATTCTATCAAGATGAATTTATCTTCCACATACCTATGTAGCTTAAGAGGGAAATCATCGAATCCACCAACCCTAAGATAGGTAAATGTCTAAAACTGTATAAAAAGGTTATCATACTTGGTAACTAATTGGAAAGCCTCAGGAGATACCCTTTTACGTAGATCACCTTGTAATTCCATAACCAATTTTATACTGAATACATCATTTACCCTTGAGAAATTCTTATAGCCTTTTTCAAGCTACAAATTAGGGTAATAATCATAGATTTGAATTTTCTTATCAAAATCATCCACAGGGTTTAGGCCAATCTAGGGTCTTGTACAGGCCAGGACATAGAAAAGATAAGAAGACATGTAAAATGGTCTATTAGCAACAATACTCCTTATTGTGTCATCCAACCTATCACTGATTATGATGGACCAGTCCAAATATTATTGGCCAACACAGATAACCTATATGAAGAAATGCATCCACTCTTTGAATTCGTGAGCATCCATGCTCCCTTTAACCCTATGCAATAACATGATGATATCTAAAATTTATTCCCTGAAATGTGATTTATGCATCTTCTTAGGGAGTTGTGATTTTCCTTTCTTGGGAGTGTCAAACCATTCCTTTGTGATGCAATTCTGATAATACCCTTCTTTTCTAAAAATTGACACTAAGATAGGGTAAAATTGAAATTGGAGTATACCTCCCTCTCTTGGCATCCTAAAACACTCATTGATAGTGGCTCTATCCAAGGTTACTAACGAATTGTTTTCTTCAATGTGAATTTCTCTCGTCTTAGGATTATAACAAGATATGCATTCTAACACAAGCTCAATGCATTGTATTGCTACTGGGAATGTAGCAGCCTGAAGAAGACCACTTTCTACTACCCTTTGAGTAATTAGGTCCCTTTCTAGCTTATGAATTCTCTCCCAAAAAACATCCAGATTTATATGTCGTAACCTTGTATCACCTATTTCAGGTAGAGAGGTATCTAGAACAAATAAATTCTCATTCCCTCAACTATTTATGTTTCATTTTTCCAAAATATTAGCCTTAAAAAGAATTCAACAATGCTATGTTGCAAAAAGCAATATCCAATTACCAGAGAAAGATTTAGGAATGTCACTTACCTAGTAATATGCCACACATTCTTGCTCGAACTACTTCTTCAAGTGTCGATTGTATGTCTGTCCTTCTTAGTTTCTGAAATTACACTTTCCAAAAGGAATTATTATGTCCCAAATGATACCTTAATTCTACATGATCGAGCATTTATTTTGTCCACTTTAGAACTAGCAGCATTTAATGTTTGACACATATGCCACTTGACACCACTATCGAATAACCTTGATACGTTCAACTAAGTTGGATATTTGAATGGCTTTTGAGAACATCATCAAAAATTGACGAAGTTAGAAAAATTTGATCAAACCCGAAAAAGATCGTCCTTTATTCACATACCTCTTCTTAATAGGCTTCACTTTGGATGATGTCCTCAACGCTTATCGAAATTGGGAATGGTTAGAAAAGGAATGTTGGTCCCAAAATACTTTCTTAAAACTATGAAAACCTGCCTTGTTTCATAGATAACCTTTTGAAAAGAAACTTCTTTGCAAGAAAAACAAGTTATAAAACCTGAGCGGTAGCCAAAAAGGTATTGACAATTAGTTGAAAGATCGACACCAAAAAGAAAATAATTCAAAAAGGAAGCCAAGTCGATGGAAAGAAAAGTTATGAGTGCAGGGAATAATCGTATTTTCTCTCTCATCCATTAGATTATCATCCCCGAGGAAATGGGCAAGCTGAGTCTAGTAACAAAAATCTAATGGCTATCATGAAGAAGTTAATGGCAAGTCCACTTAGTGAAGTAATATGTGGTTGTTAGAATATGAGTATTCCCTACACTCATAGTAGGGTTAATTGGCCCCACAAAGTCTAATCCCCATTGTTTGAAAGGTTCTTCAATTACTATCGATCTCAATGGAAGTGTGGCTAATTGGGATCTACTTGCAAATCTCTTGCATTTCTCACAATTTTCCACCTAGCGATAAGCATCTTTGAATATGGGCCAGTAGTAGCAGTACCAAAGAATTTTAATATCTGTAACAGAGGAAGAGAATTTTCCTCCATAAGCTTCTTCATGAAAATCTCTTAGAAGCTTTTGTTGCTATTCTTTATCCACACACCTAAGAAATGTCTCATCTAGAGCTTTCTTATAAAGATTATCATTCCAGATCACGTACTTGGATGCCTTGAATTTGAGGTTCCTCCTCTCTTTCGAGGAAAGGTGTGAGGGACACTCTCCATAGGTAAGGTAATGATCCACATCAAAAAACCATGGATCCTACAAACTTACAAACAATATTGTCAGGGAAACTTCACCTTCCTCTAGCTCATTTTCAGCAATAAGCTTATAGAGTCCCCTTCCTCTTACCAGCTTAGTAGGCTTGATATGTAAGTCATAATATTACACCTTAGCTGCCTAGGCACCTCTTTTATTGCAGCCAATCTCTTATTGTATGAGTACACTCTTCACTGCTGCATCAGGAACAAAAACTTTGGTGTGAGAGAATGTAAGATGTAAAACCTAAATTGCTTGACTTTATTCCAAAATCATCTTTCTCAACTTGGGAGTAGTTCAATTCATGCTTCTTTAGTGGAATGCTCATAAATTTAATGCAAGCCTCAATATTTTGACCATTCTCCTGGAGGAGAATTGAAAACATTGTGTGTTCTGAGGCATAACAGTAGATGATAAAATATTTATTAAAGTCTAGATGTATTAACACCAAAGCATTGATGATGGCTATCTTGATATCATCAAAGGCCTATTTTCCAGCATTGCTCCATTTAAAGCCTCGGTTCTCCTTCATCATGTAGGCTATATGCTTGGTGATTTCTAAAAAATATGGAACAAATTTCTTTAAAAAGTTTACTTGTCCGAAGAAATATTTCATGCTAGTCCTATTAGAAGACTTAGTTGTTGAATGACTCTAACTCTTTCTAGATCAATTATAATTCCTTCCTTGGAAATGATGTGTCCCAAGATTTTACCTTCTATAACTCTAAAGATCAACTTCTTAGGATTCAAAGATATGCCATGTTCTCTGAATATTTGTAAAATTCTTTCTAAGTCCCTAAGATGGTTTTCCCTTTTCTTAGAGAGCATGATCAAGTCATCCAAATATATAACAATAATCTTATTTTATAGATCACCAAAAGACAATTCCATCGCCCTCTAGAATGTAGCCCCAACATTGATTAACTCAGAAGGCATTCTATTGTAGGTGAATGTACCCCAAGGAGTGACAAAGGTGGTCCTATGTTGGTCTTCTTTGTCCACGTTTCAATCTAGTTATAACCAAAAAAAAATTCTAGCATCGACATCATTTCGGATCCATCCATCATTTGCAATGCATGATCTATCACCAGAAGTGGATAATTTTCCTTTAATGACGATTGATTCAAGTTCCTAAAATCCATGAAAATTCTTATCTCTCCATTTTTTCTTACAGACTGGAACAATATTAGCCACCCAATTGGAGTGATGGATAGGGTAGATGATTCAAGCCTTGAGCATCTTGTAAATTTCTCAAAAGATGGCATTAGTAACCTTCAGGTTATAATTTCTCTGCTTTTGTCTTAAAGGTGGCATACCAGGTTTGAGGGGTATGTGATGCCATAATTGTCCACCCTTGAAGTTTTTCAAATCGTCATAGAACCAATTGAAAAAATCCTTATATTTTAGTAACAACTAAATCAACATAGGCCTTTTATTAGTAGTACAACATTTTCCAATATATACCCGCTTGGGGTTATCCAACATACCTATATTGATAGATCTGTATTCTTCAAAACTATTTACATATTCAACCATCTTCTTCTTGATGCATCTATTATGTTTGTCAAACAACTATTCCAGAGAAACTAACCCCTTGGGTATCTTATTCCCCTTCAATTGAACCAAAACTTCTCCTAGCTCTTTCTTCTTTTTTGAACAAAACTCTTCACGCATGGTTTCATTGCCTTCAAATTATACTTCTGCAAACATCTTCGTGCATTCCAAGAAATCTTATATCTGCTTGTTATTTTCAAAAAAAATACAATTTTTTGCATTGTATGGAACATTAGGCCAATATATTATTTCAATCTAGTATGCAGTATCCTTAAAATCAGGATGAAGGCAGAGTAATGAGGTTGAAATAGCCAAGGAGTCTACTCTAGTATTTTGTTCCCTTAGGACTGCTTCAATGGAGAAGGCATCAAAGGATTCCATTTCATCCCACACTTTGTTTTTGTAATGTCTTAACCTATCATTCTTGACATTAAACACCTTCCTCACCTATTTTACAATTAGTTCCACATCACCCATTGCCCGCAACTTCTTGATTCCTTTTTCTTTAGCGAACGTCATTCCCAATAATAAGGCTTCATACTCAGTAGTATTATTGGTATTTTATTCCAACTTGTACGAGGAAGGAATTATATCACCATTAGGTGATACTAACACCACCCCAACACCAGAACCAAAACTGGAGCAACTACCATCAAACTCTAGTGTCCATAACTTGGAAGAGATGTCAGGACCAAAAGAGGTCTCACTGTTAGTGTATTTAAAGAATAACATATAATTTCCAAATCTAGAATCTATGTATAGAATTTGAGAGTGTGGATCATCAAACTTCAGGACAGTGAATTTGGTCTTAGGTTCTAGTTCCAAGTAGATCTTTTTATTACCAAGAGAGATAAACACCTAGGACCAATACATCCATTTTTCCCCTCCTAAATCTTTGCAGAAACTTCAATTGAGAAGCATACCATAACTTGTTGATATATCTATGACTAAGATTGTCAACTTAAGCCTCTTGTTAGGATGGGCTGCCAAGGCCACCTGAGCATCTTTGATCTTCCCTACTAAAGGGACTTGCTTGGCATCCATTAAATATCATTTTCCAAAGGTTTTTGGTAATGAAACCCCTCATGCTTTGGCTATGTCACAAGGCATTACCTTATCTAATGCTCCAAAATATATGATGAAGTTAATCTATGGAAATTTATGCATAAGGCCATATAGAAAGGATTAGGTTTTTGATCAAGTGTGGCCGAAGTAGTATTTTTAGTAGCTAAAGGTGATTTAGAGGATGAGGTTTCATGTTTCACTAGGTCTTCTTGTACTAGGTTAGCTTTATAATTTCCAAACTTAAAAAACCTTACTATCCTATCCTATTCACCAATGTTTGCCTTCAAATACTTGGAAAGTGAGATTTGAATTTTTGAATTTTTATAAAAATCTACAATATCAAAAGGAGTTGTGCTTTTATCAAGGGCTTGAATAGATGGAATGTTTGGAGCAATGTCTGGAACTTTATGAGAACTAGAAGCAAAAGAATGGAATTTGAAAGGGGTGGGAGTTTTATTGGAATCTAGAATACCTTTTTTATTCAGGTTTTGTTGGCCTTGGGTAAGCATCGTGCAAGAAGCATCATCTAAAGTGGTGTACTCATCCCCACCTCTTTCAGTGTCAAGGGTAAATTCCAAGAAATTAACTTTAGATTCATCATATTCTCCTGATGTAGTTTCCTCTTCATTACTTGCCTCTAATCTTCCTCAAGTCTCATTCATCTCCCAATGCCTTCTCAACTTAGGGAAATTTTCCCCTTAATGCTTGGCATTCTAATGAAAACTACACATATTGCTTCTACCCAGAGGTGCTTCTATTGCTAGCCATTGTTGCACAGGAGGAAACTGCAACTATCTATTATTTTTTCCAAACTACTAACCCAAATTCCTTCTCAGAATATCCTAGTAAGGTTGCTAATAAGACTGGACATTTTTTGTTATTTGCCTCTTGAGACAGGTATCTACCCTCCGCTCTGCTCGATTACCATATTGGAGTGTCCATGAATTTTCCATGCACCCAAGTCTAATGGGTATCTTGGATATTATTCTAGGATCTATAAAACATTCAGTAGCTCCAGTATCAATTAAGATAGAGATAGAATGGCCATAGAGCTTACCCGTCAACTGAATTAGTGAAGCATGATATTCCACCTGTCTATTATCCACTATAGTGTGGATCTAGTGATTCTACTAATAGCTTCCTTCCTTCTACGACTTCGGTTGCTGAGGACAATTTGAGGAATAATGATCACCTCCACAAGTATAAAATCTATCTCGATGCCCTCTCCAACCTCCTGGCTTGTCCTCTCTAAAGCCCTTTTTCTTATGGTCATCCTTACCCTTACCCTTGTTTTCTTTCTTGTTCCTTCCACCATTACCATCTTCACCCTTCTCCTACAACTCACTTCCCCTCTTGAGATTACGGATCTGATGGCTCTTGTCTCCCTTATGAAATTTCTTCTTCCCATATAGCAACTTAGAATTTGAGTAGTTGCAAAGATTGGATAGATGTTGCAGCTTTTGTTCCTTTTAGGTGGCTTTTTGGAAGACTTCATTCATGGTTTGAGGTTCGTGCATATCCACTTCAACTCCTATGTGAGGTCTAAGTCCCATTATAAATTTTAAGATATGAAACCGTTCATCTCCCTAATACTAGGGCACATATTTCAATAGGTTGATGAACTTTTCCCAATACTAAATCACAGTCATATTTCCCTAGGTTAAGTTCTGAAATTCTGTCACTTTCTTGTCAAGGAAAAGTTGTAGTAACCATCTCTTCCTGAAATCTTGGAGGAATATTTCCTAAGTGATCTCAGCAGGCCGAAGATTTTGTTCTAACTTTTCACTATCCCACCAAGTCACTGCTTCACCTAAGAGTTGATATGCAGCCCATTCCGCCTTGGTTTGTTCAGAAAGGTTATGAAGCCCAAAGTATTTTTCCATTTCTATAATCCAAGCCTCAACTCCTACTTTGATAGCCTTACCATCAAACTTTGGCGGTGCTACTCTTTTGAGGTCTTTCCCAAGCTCTTCCTCAATTCATCCACGTGGACTTGCCCCTATACCACTGTCTCCTTGATTTCCTTTTGTATTCCTGCGGTCCTAGTCCTCGCGTGCCACTCAGAACCCTTGCTCTATATGATCCACATGAGACTATTGTCAATTCAAAAGCTCTAGAATTTTCTTCAATCTCTTGTTTTGTCTGTTATCAAAACCACTACCACCCCTGACTTGCCTAGTGGTCACCATGTTGTCCCACACTTATCCTGCAACACAGTCACGTTTATCCCATCTCAACACAAGATTCTATGAATAAATGTTCTTATGCTACAATACATAATTTTCATATACATACATCCCTCAATATAGAAGACATACACATTCATGCATCATACAAATTTTAGAGTCTCTCCTTGAACACACCAAAAAATATTATATGATTTTATTTATATTTAATGTGAGTCAATAGACCCCTATTTACAATAGGCTTCTTGTTACATCATTATGATTTCTCGGTATCAGATTGAGGACATTCCTCTAGGTAATCATCTAAGTTTACTTCAAACTTTGCAGAAGAGGATAGTTGAGCACGCAGTATCTCCTTTTCCTCTTTAGTCAACAAGGGTGCATTGGGTCCACACCCTAGAGGCCAGTCCTGGATTGCGAAAATATTTTTGATCTTAGATGATTGCTTCTCCTCAATCTTCAAGACTCTCTCTAGCTTGAGTCGTCTAAGAGCCTGAGCTAAAGTTTCGTCATCGATATTTTTTTATTGAACCTTTTTCTTGGAGTTTCCTTCCTTTACATCATTCTTACGTGAGGTTCTAACAGTTTTCCCTTTCCTTTGTCCTGCCTTTGACCTTCCCATTCCTGTATTCAATTCAGGTTCGATCAATTCTCAGGAAATCCAAATTTTGGGTCAAGGGTCAACTACCCCTAGTCAACTATGGTAGACTTAAAAGGCCTAGAGTTGAACCCTAAGCTCTGATACCAAATGTAATATCCCATTCAAAATTATTACTTAATTAATATTATTGTAAATGACACATGAATATACTCCAAATTAAAAAGACATAACTAGTGGCTAAATTCAATCATAGCTACACATTTCCATTTAAAATGAGTCAAAGATTCTTATATTCGCTTCAAAATTCAAATTACAATATCAGGTTTGACTTGGCTACTAAGGCCTCAAAGTCATTACATTGTACATTTTCCCTCAAGTACATGAATGTATTACATCAAATTACATGATAGACTATAATAGTCTTGTGAAAAACTAAGGTTCTTCTTTGATGATCACCTCCACTAGTGGACAAGAACATGGTTGAAGTGATTTACCACCCAACCATGAAGCTTATGCTTCCCCAATATTCTTTTCACTTGAAGAATGCCTGACCCTGCACAGAAATTTTAGCAAGAGAACAATCTGCAAGGTGGAATCTGATGTGTGCCCATACATCAACATGCAATTTATATCTATAAGTTAGAAAAGAAAATGCAAGACATATGCTAGGAATGGCAGAGAGTGAAATCACAAAGTTCATACATACATAATGAACTATATTGCTTGGCCAAGCATAATAAATGTGTTGCAACAACAACAAACAATAGGTTCTGGTAAAGCAAACCTATCCTCTCTGAACTCCATTTCGGCACCTATCCCGGAAGGTAACTTTCTACTATATATATCTCATAACAACTATCTACCCTCTAGCAGGATTTGTACCCTAAGGTGCTCTAGTCAACTAAGGTATCATTGTTGTGTTCAAGTATTAAATATTCTTTCACAATGTCTTCAAAAGAAGAAACAGAATACTAATTTATACTCTAAATAGAAATCAAATTTATGATTCACAAAGTAATTCAACACTCAGTCATATCATTCTTATGACTATTTTCTACTTATCATCTTAAGCATTTTCCTTTTAAAAATGTACTAAAAACAAAAGAAGGTATGTCACAAGTATGTGTATGTACATAGATGAAGTCTATGTGTATACACATATATGTGCCTACTTATGTTTAAAATTTGTGCATACATTCTGAAATAATTATGAAATTCAGATTGCAATCTTAAAGTAGTATTCCATTTGATGTTTCTTGTCAAAAATAAAGAATTAGAACAAGTCTATACTAATAGTTTCACACTTATTTTTATTGCATTCTCACAACTGTGATACTCTAACATTGTTGTTTACATAAGAACATTCATTGTTTAAACAAAATGACAGTTGTTTCCTACTAAGCAGTCATAAAAAAAGTTGTTTACATATGAACATTCATGGTTTAAGTAGAACAAGTATTGTTTCCTACTAAACAGTTATAAAACAAGATGTTTGCATACGAACATTCATTGTTTAAACAAAACAAGTATTGTTTCTTACTAAACAGTTATAAAACAAGTTGATTGCATATGAACATTCATTATTTAAACAAAACAAGTATTGTTTCCTACTAAATAGTTATAAAACAAGTTGTTTGCATATGAACATTCATTGTTTAAATAGAACAAGTACTGTTTCCTACTAAACAGTTATAAAACAAGCTTTTTTTAGCTACAAGGATAACTTTTTAACAAAACAGAGTCGTTTGCTAAAGAATAACCACTGTTTACATCAACACAATATTGTTTCAAACTAAATAGTTATATTTTAAGATAAATAATGGTGTTTACTTTGTTTGCTACTCTCAAGTTGTTTACATGCTAAATGATCACTTTACAAGTAAATGTTCATCATTGAAATACAAAATGGGTTTCGACTATGAATTGAAAATAAACAAGTCAAATAGCCTAGTTTCAATAATAAGGACAAAATATCTAATATTCAGATCTTGAACACTTTCATATCTAGAAATTCGATGAGAAACTTTAATAATATAAAGAAAACCAAGTTTGACATGTTTGTCATGAAATTCTTGAGCAAATATTTCAGTCAAGAAGGCATAGAAATTTTAGGTTTCAACAATACTTTTTCCTATTAAGGCTACAACAAGTCAACCAAGGTTGCTCTGGATTCAACCCATTTCAATGGTCAGGTGGTTCCATTCTTAACCTCAAAAGTTATATTCAAATTTTCCCTTATGGGCATCCTGGCTTATCCCATAATGCATGCAACAATATACATCATGCAAACTCAAATCTGAATGTTATTCAAAGAAAAATAATCCTATTGATCATGAGGATCGATTCCTTACAAGGTTACAATGAAGCCCAAACTTATACATTCCATTGGTTCTTTAAATCGAGGGAAATCCTCTTTATGAAATTATGGTTTCCACATTTCTCAATAATGAACATTTTTCCCCTTGCCATTATTGGCCTAGCCAATAATGGAAGGCAATACGCTTAAAATAAAACACAGTCGATACATTTTAAGGTAACAAAGAGAATTATATCCTCTTTCATAGGTTTAGAATGTGAACCTCTACATAATCAAACACCAAAAGGTACGCATTCGATTGGAATAAGATAATCAATAGCCATGATATGGCTTACATTATCATGCAAACTTATGTAATAGTCACATCTTAAGGGTTTGATGCCTCATTCTAGCACAGAAGGCTAGCCGATAAGGCTCCATTCTAAGTACTAAACAAAAGAAGGTTGTAAGCCATGCAATCTCTAGAGGGTGGTCACTGAAACTTTTCCTTTAGCTCAAGTCGAGACACATAGACAGATACTATGCATGTTACTATGCTATCAGTTGTTCATCAAATGCAGTGACAATCACTAGCTAAACATGAAAAAAAGAGATAGTGAAATCGATATTGTTTCAATAAATCAAATTACCTCAATAGTCAAGCTTTTTGGACAAATCTTTCCTCAAATTTTTCCTACCACTACATACTCTTCTCTACCTTTTTGTTGCTTTTTTTATTCTTTCCCAAATTGCTCCCTTCCTTTCTTCTACCACTGTCCATTCTAAAATGGTAACCACGTTTTCTAGCATGCAATTGGGTGCTACCATTATGGATTTTCCTACCATAGTTGCCAACCTCTAATTTTGAATATTATCTTTATGATTTCAGTAGGCAACATCCATCATGGATTTTCCTTGAGATTTTTCATTGATTTCCACAGTCTGATTCACAATATATCGGTTATCAACTTTGAATTCAACATAAATTTGAATATATATACGTATGTATGTATATGTATGTATATATATATTTGTGTAATATATATGTATATATATACATATATTTATACATCTATATGTATTTAAATGATTTCATTCACATTTACCTTGTATTTGAATAATGTATTTACATATATATATATATATGCATGTATATTTATGTATTCATATTTATTTTACTTACATATATATATGCATTCATGTATAAATTTTTTGTTTGGAATGGATTATAAGTTCCATACACTATCATTTAAAACAAGAAACTTGAATTTTCATTTCGAGCATCTATATATATATATATATTTATTTATTTATTTATTTATACTAACAAAGGAATTTTCTTTACAATACTCACTTTCGTTTCCTTCAAAAACACAGAGTTTGAGTAGAAAATTTAATCTACAAGCCATTCATTTTCAAACACTGAAACAATTCAAGTTAGGAAATTACGTTCTCTTATATATGTAAATTAGTTCAAATGCAAGTCATCATGTCATTTGTGGTGTGTGCACCCAGATTCCAACTGGCTTACCATTCAATCCAGCTAATCAATCCTACTTCAACTGTGTTCTCATCCTTAAACCTTTCACCCTGCAGCTGCACACACTTGCACTTGAAAATTGATCATTAACGTTCAATTCTTGGTAACATATAAAATAATTTCCAAAATTACGCAAAGTCAACATCAATCAACTTCTTTCATTCAATTTTTTGAATATTCCAAAATCTTCATTTAATATTTAATTGAATTTATCCAATAATTCAATTTACCATATTATGATAAATAAGCAATAAAATTGGGTTATGACATCATCTTCTAGTCCAACGACTAGTGTTTGAGTAGCATCCAAGCCTACCACTATGTCCCTTCTTGGGTGAAAGCTGATATTTGGTGGCATAGCATTGAAAAATAAGCACTTCACATTCTCTTCAAAAGGTTTCTTTTCATATTCAAGTCAGTTTATTGTCCTATTGAATTGATCCACGAGCTCTCTCATTGTTTGATGTATCTCTTTCTTTGACTAGGTGAGCTTGGCCAAAAGAGTGTGTTCATCCTCTGCATCTTAAAGTGATCTTCAAATTTTTTTCTCATGCTAGCCCAAGAATCAATGGATCCATTAGGAAAATGGTAGAACCATTCAACAACAGCATTTGTTAATGATTCTACAAAAAATCTTATTGCCACATCTTCATGTTGAACTCCTAAGACACTACATACAGTGAAAAAGGCATTCAAATGTTCATCAGGGGTAACCTTTCGATCTCCCCTAAACTTTGGAATTTTTTCCTATATCCCTTAGGAAGATTGTTCAATTGAACTCCAAGGGCCAAGGTACCAATGGTTGCTCCCCATGGCACTAATTGGTCCATTCTCTGATTAAGATTGACAGTCACAGGAATGGAGGTTTTGTGCAAGACCAAGGTTTGACAAGTGACAAGTGGATCGGTAGAAAGGGGAGGATTTTCTCTGATAGGTGAAGATGGACTACTTCTAGATATGAACTTCCTCCTTGGCCTTAAAGCCTCATCAAACTCACCTCTTAACACAACCTCAAAAATGGGATCAAGGAGACCTCTCCTTTTTCCACTTTTGGTATAAGTTTTAGACTCCAGCATGACCAAGAATTTCAAAACCAAAGTATTGAATCTTTCACAATTCACCTCCCCAATAGAGTCACCAAAAATCTATTGGTGAACAGATTTTTCCTTTATAAGATTAAAAACAAAATGACTTTATAATTCCCAATAAGGACTAATCAATCCACAACAATTGGAGAGATTACCATTGCATTGGTAATATTCCTCTGAATTTTAATTGAGGTACAACTCCCTCTTCTGATGTAATTTTTATTTTTTGAAAATATATAAATCGAGGGTATGCTTTTGACCAAAAAGCAAGAAAGGAAAACTAACACCTATTCATAGCCATGAAATAGATGTGAAGAAAAGTGCTTTAAAACTAAAGAAACTACTTCAATGCTGAAATGGACTGGCAAACAATTAATATTGTATCTCACAGACTAGACTATCAAAGCTTGTTGACTCGATTCAATAAAATCTTAACATTTGCTATAAATAAATTAATCAAATACCACTAAACAACACATCCTCACAGGGAAGGAATATTCAAATCTGCATCTAACCTCACAGACGTATTCATAAAAATTAGCATCTAACTCACAATTTACTACAAACAAACAATAAGCATTCACAACAATATATTAAAACTAAAAATTTTGATCCTTCTATTATGATCAATTCTCACTCATGCATCACAATGCAAGGGGAATCAAAATGTCAGACCCTTGCAATATCAAATTAAGACATATTTATAGTTTTAAAAACATAATTGTCATCAGAGTCTTTGAAATAACTAAAAATAATAGATTCTTAAAAGAATCAGAATAATCGAGTTCAAAAATACTTATAAAGATGAAACCAAAGAAACTTAAAGACATCTACTACAAAATTGGTTGGGTATGTGAAATGGAGGGAGTCTCTCCTTCAAGCAATATTTGTTGAGCAGCTACTACGTGTACTTGGTAATCCTTCAAATCCATCACAATAGTAGGAATTTTTTTCTATTGCGGGACAGTTACATTCCTCATTCTTAATTGCCAAGTGGCCTTAGTAATTCAAATTGGATCCATTTTGCATGTGATGAGTACAGGGGAGTCCTTGTTCCATGACAATGTCGAATCAGTTTTAGCCAACATTTTTAATGCCTCCTTATCGAATACTTGCTCCCCTAAATAAGTGTTAACCACTTTGAAGAAAGCACCCTTTAATTCCTCAAGTGTGGTGGGTCCTTGGTTGTCAACTTTCATTATTGGACATCCAAAATCAGTAAAATTCTTAGTGAAATTAGTGTTCAGGTGACCACACTCCACCAACTTCCTTTTCTCTAATAAATTAGATCTTATAACTTCAATTTTCCATGCTATACTTATTTTCCACATGACGATTTGAGTATCTTCTTTTGATGAAACAATGTTCTCAAAGGCAACCTTTTCCATGCCCATTCCAATAATATCAATCAATTCATGATCAATCTATAGCCAATGCATTTCCACCTTACAATTGACCAATTTAGATTTGATTGAATTCCTTAACACCACAATCTCATCATATACCTTTCTTAACCTCTCAATCAAAAGAGGCCCCTTTACTTTAATCTTGGGTAACTAGCTTTGGACAACCTTTCCATAAGAACTATTATTTTGGATTCTACACATCATAGCCTTCCCAGAAATTGAATTGGGATCAAAGGAAGGACTTTCTTGACTCATAGGTTGAGGAGAGGGATCTATTAGAGTCCTAAGACAATTCAATAGAATCTCTATGGATTTCTTTAGCTCATATTTGTCTTGTCTATCATTTTTTGTTCTCCCCACTAACCTCGAGACTATGACCTAGAAATTACGAATGTCTCCATCCCTACTAGGATAACCTAAGTCTACTTTGGTCACATTATAGTTTGTTTTTGTAACCTGGATAGGATCCTTTTGCATAAAATGTTGGGAAACTCCATAATCAGATGCCCAAAAATTTCATCCTCCATCATCCTAGCTATAGTTTTCAATTTCTTTACCTTTGGAGTCCTCTACAAGAGTTGTCCTACTACATCCTCTTCTAGAAAAATGATAGGCACTATTTTTATTTTCCTTGAGAGGGAAATTTCTAACCAAGATGGTGTAGTCGGAGGAGCATCAAGATTTTGGGAAGTTCCATGTGTTGAGAAATGAAGAGCTCTATTGAGAGAGGGAGATCTCATTACATTATGTATACTTGAAGAAGGAGAAATGTAATCTTTATCTTTCTTTATATCTCCTTCATACCTGCCTTGAGATTGATCATGTTGTTAAATGTGAGTTTCCACAACTTCCCTATAGGCCTCATGATCTTGGTTTCTTTCTTTTGACAATCATCTAGCATCATCATCCCTTTTTTCTTTGGTTATGACATTGTGGAGAGAGCCTTCACCACACATTTGTCCATGTCTCTTACCCTTCTCAGGAGGATCATCTCCATTTCCACTATTTCCTGACAGGGATGTGTTTTATATTAGTGATGTTGGTGTAGGAGAAATTGTGCTTGCACGAATATCACTTGTTTGTTCTCAAACTCCTCTCTTCTATTTTGATGGGGCCTTAGTAGTTTTCATGTTCTTCTTGTCTAACCAAACTTGTGTCCTTTTCAATACTATCAAATTTTTGACATGAATATCTTCAATTTCTTCACTGTTCCAATCGATAGGTGGCAAGGGTTGTGTCTATATCCGTTTGACATAAGTTGGATCAATTAAATTAGAGTCTTCATCCTGTATTCCCCTTATATTCCAACCCAACTTAAAGTTGGATATCTATGCCAAGGAGAGCCTCATCAAATCTCTTTTCCTCACTTCATTGTCATCCACACAATCTACCAAGAAATATTCAAGGTGAGGCATATGATAATAACTAGGACCAAGGTAAAGATGATTCCTTACATAGTTTTTATTTTTGAATGGGAACCTTCTCTCATAAGTTCCAAAGGAGAACTTTACAATATCTCTCTTTAAATTGAGGGCATTAGACTAATACTTGCATTCATAATACTGTAAATCAATTGGGAATAGAATCCCATCCTTCTTTCTATCTAAACACCTTTTGTTTACCTCTGCAACTTGATAAAAAACTTATATCAGGATGAATTTATCTTCCACATACCTATGTAGCTTAAGAGGGAAATCATCGAATCCACCAACCCTGAGGTAGGTAAATGTTTGAAACTATATAAAAAGCTATCATACTTGGTAACTAATTGGAAAGCCTCAGGAGATATCCTCTGACCTAAATCACCTTGTAATTCCCTAACCAATTTCATACTAAATACATCATTTACCCTTGGGAAATTCTTAAATCTTTTTTCAAGCTATAAATCAGGGTAATAATCATAGATTTGAATTTTCTCATCAAAATCATCTATAGGGTTTAGGCCAATCCAAGGTCTTGTGTATTCCAATACATAGCAAAGATAAGAAGACATGTAAAATGATATGTTAACAAAAAAACTCCTTATTGTGTCATCCATCCTATCACTAATTATGGCGGCCCAACCTAAATATTGTTGGCCAGCATAGATAACATGTACGAAGAAATACATCCACTCTTCAAAGTCATGACTATTCATACTCCCTTTAACCCTATGCAATAGCATGATGATATCTAAAATTTCTTCCCTGAAATGTAATTCATGCATCTTCTTAGGGATTTTTGATTTTCCTTTCTTGGGAGGGTCAAACCATTCCTTTGTGATGCAATTCTGATAATACCCCTTATTTTCTAAAAATTGACATTGAGATAGGGTGAAATTGAAATCAAAGTATACCTCCCTCTCTGGCAGCCTAAAACACTTGTTGATAGTGGATCTATCCAAGGTTACTAGCAAATTGTTATCTTTAGTGCAAATTTCTCTCGTCTTAGGATTATAACAGGATATACATTCTAACACAAGCTTTGTGCATTGTACTACTGGGAATGCAGTAGCCTAAAGAAGACCACTTTCTACTACCCTTTGTGTAATTGGGTCCTTTTTTGGCTTACAAATTATCTCCCAAAAAGCATCCAAATTTATATGCCCTAACCTTGTATCACCTATTTCAAACAAAGAACTATCTAGACCAACCAAATGCTCATACCCCAGGTATTTATATTTCATTTTTCCCAAATATTCACCTTAAAAGAGAATTCAACAATACTATGTTACAAAAAGAAATGTCCAATTACTAGAGAAAGATTCAAGAATGCCACTTACCTTGTAATATGCCACCCATTCTTGCTCGAGCTACTTCTTTGAGTGTTGAGTGTATGTCTGTCCTTCTTAATTTCTGAAATTACACCTTCCAAAAAGAATCATTATGTCCCAAATGACACCTTAATTCTACAAGATTGAGCATTTATTTCATCCACTTCAGTACTAGTAGCATTTAATGTCTGACACATATGCCACTTGGTGTCAATATCAAATAACCTTGATACATTCAACAAAGTCAGATATTTAAATGGCTTTTGAGAACATAGTTGAAAACCAATGAAGTTAGAAACTTCAGTCAAACCCAACAAGATCATCCTTTATATGCAGACCTCTTCTTAATAGGTTTCACTTTGGATGATGTCCTCAACACTTCATTGGAATCGGGCACGGTTAGAAAAGGAACATCAATTCTGATAGACTTTCTCAAAACTATGAAAATCTACCTTGTTTCATAGATAACCTTTTGAAAGGTAACTTCTTCACAAGACAAACAAGTTATAAAACCTAGGCAGTAGTCGAAAAGGTATTGACAATTGGTTGAAAGACCGACACAAAAAATAAAATAATTCAAAAAGGAAGAGCCTGTTGTGGCTGCTCCTAAGGGGGAAATGCCCTCTAGTTCCCCTACTACATCATCTACCTACAGCATGGGCAAACCAAAAGAGAAAAGTTTGTAGGAAACACAGCCTGCAGCCTCTATTGAATAG
>VDFB02348972.1:0-23091 GCA_007258455.2 Sequoia sempervirens | reverse complement strand
AAACAAATCCAAAAAATATTCTTATGGTTTGGAACTGAGGAAAGAAACAAAAAAGCACTTATTGGGTGGGAGAAATTTTGTGCTCCTAAATGTGTCGGTGGCCTAGGAACAAGGAGAATTAAACTCTTTAATAAAGCTTTGGCAAGTAAATTAGGATGAAACTTTTTGGAAGGAACCAAAGACTGGATCAAGATCCTTAAAGCTAAATACCTTAGAAACAAAGATCAAGGTTGTTTCCTCACTTCTTCTAATATTCCTTATGGTCCTGTCTTCTAGAACCACCTAATTAAAACCAAAAGTATGCTAAGAAAGGGTGCAAGAATGTGCATTGGTAATGGTATGGATACTGACTTCTAGAAAGTCTTGGAATAATGGGCCCCCTTTCTCAACTTTAAACAACCTCAACCCTTTGAAACAAATATTGATCAAAACCTGTGGCAAGAAGGTTGTTGGATATATTAATTGGGAGGAAGCTAAGCCTAGGTGGATGGACTTTAACAACCTGCTCAAGGGAGCTAACCTAAGAGGTGATAGACAACAAAACTGGGAGCTTGTGGTGCAAAGTCTTAATTACTTAATTGGGGAGGCCACTTGGTTCTCTAAGGATAGGAAGGATGAAATATTGTGGATTGATAACCCCTCAGGTTATTTTTCTGTCAAAAATGCCTATGTGGAATTAGAAAAACCTTTAATAGAAAATATGGGTCTTTTGTGGAATAAAGTGTGGATAAAAAAATTGACCCTTAAAGTTAACTGCTTCTGGTGGGCTACTTCTCATGGAAAAATCATAACTATTGATAACTTGGTTAGAAGGGTGTTCCATTTGGTTAACATACATGTCCTTTGCAAAGAGGAGGAAGAGACAATTATGTACCTGTTCTTCCATTGTCTATTCTCAAGAGAAATCTGGCCCTTCTTCCTCCCCTTGTTATGCACTGATTGGGTTTCCCCTACCATAATTTTTTTTTTGATAGTTGGTCCTTTAGTCCTTACTCTCACAAGATCATTATGGATCTTTGGAATCAAGTCCCTCCTTTTATAACATGGGGGATCTGGAAGGAGTGAAACAATAAGATCTTCAAGGAAACTGAGAGAAACAACAATGAGTTATGTATGGCCATAAAGAATCAAATTAAGAAAAATGTGGAAGTAGGGGGATACAACCACTCTAAGGTTATGCCTTCATACAAGGAAATGAGAATCAAATAATTATGGGGTCTAAAAAAGATCTTACTAATATCAAATGGACTACTTTTCTTTCAAGGAAAACTACTATTTGGAACCCTCCAGAGAGAGATTAGATCAAATGCAATTTTGATGGCTGCTCCAAAGGTAACCTTGGCTTGGTAGGGGTTGGCGGCCTTATAAGAAACCATCTTGGTGACTGTATAACTGGTTATGGGAAAAATGTTGAAATTTTTTCTAACAACAAAGCGAAGACCATGGTTGCTTGGGAGGGCTCGAGTTAAGAGATTTAGGTTTCCAAAATGTCATTTTGGAAGGAGATTCTAAACTGATTGTTGATATTTTGAAGGGTGATAGTGTTTTTCCTTGGGAAATAAAAGATATAATGGACAATTGTAAGATGCATATGCAATTTTTCACTCATTGCAGAATTCAACATGTCTATAGGGAGGGAAATTACTCTATGGATATAGTTGCTAACGAGGCTATCAAGTGTAAAAATTGATCTTGTTGGGAGTATGGTCAGTTGCCAAGGGAAATAAAGGATAATGTGTTAAAAGAAAAATTTGAAAATGTCTACAACTTATAATTTATGGATAAGGGGCCTGGGCGGGGTGATAATTAGATACGGCAATAGAATGAGATTAAAAATTAATGATTATAAGGTTTGCATGCTCCAAATCAAGGTTAATGATAAGAAGATTGTCATCGAGAAAATATTTAATGAGGTAATCATTCTTGAGCACTCTTTGAATCACATGTTTAATTGTAACTACAAAGCTTGGGTCATTTCAAAAATCTTCGACATGCCAAACACATCATCCCATAGCATTTTCAAGGCTTAGTTCGAGTTTGATAATCTGGTGGCATTTATTATGAGGAAGGCTAATCATTCCAATTCTATCCCCGACTTTGTATTTGTGGCCTCCCTCATTTGGTAGATTTGTATAAACACTTTAAATGACAACCTTCTTCCCACTAACTCTAAGTTTTTTCTCTGCAAGTTTGAAGTTTGTAGTGGTGGAGTGGTCATTTTTTGGGGTGGAATGAAGAGAATTTCTAACCAAAAGAAAATATTCAAAATTCTACAAACTTCTAAAATGGGTGGGCCTAGGAAATGCACTAAACCTCCTAACTGTGCTACTCTTAAACAAAATTTTGACCTATGAGAGATGTTTAGAAGTGTGGGCATGGCTTCCTTCTTCGAAGCAATGAAGGAATATAATGAAAATTTGACGGCCAAACTCACCAATTCCTGGAAAAAAGGGAATGTGTCAATTGGGGTGGTGAAATTTGAAGTCACGACACAGTTTATAGAAGAAGCTATTGGTCTGGTAAATGATGGGAGAAAGGTGGTGAAGAAAAGGGGTGAATTATCAAAAATTTGTGGACAAATTCTTGCATGATGGTGAGAAGCTTATGAGGTTTCAAAACGGTTATGCGTAGCTTGAACTCCCTCCACCGTTTGCCCTGGTCCAAATGGAAGATATGGAGAAAGCGATCATCACTCTAATGAAGGTGATCGATGGTTTGATGTGTTGTGCCATGGTGGGAGCGGTTATTGGTCAAACTAAGATAAAGAGGAAGCTGAAGAAGATCGAGAAATAGGAAGAGGAAAAGGACTTGAAACACGATGTTGGCCCAGGCTGGAGGGTGTTGAGATGATGGATGCACAGCCCCTGAAGCTTCAATAAAGGACTTTAGCCATGAAAGATAATCAACCACAAAAGAAGTGTTGCAACAATGGAATGTTGATTAAAGATTCTATTGATATGATATTGATATGATATGATTGATATGTTACAAATGAACAAGATGCCTGATTAAATAGGCAAGAGGCAAACCCTAATATGCATGAGATGTTGACATGTGTCTTGATCTAACAACATGTGACAACATGTGAACCCTAATGGTGATGATCATTAAATAATGAGATAAGTTCTAGAAGGAATCTTATCCCACAAACTAGGAAAGGGAATATTATCCCATTTATTAAATGATTTATCTAATAATGCAACCTAGGACTTAATTAATTAAATGCAAGACCTAAGTTAACTTATGCTAGTGTAATAATTAATTAATTACACCAACACCCCCCCCCATAAGTGAAACTTAGGGAGGAAAATGCAATGATTATGCAAAGATGATCGATGATGATGGGTCCCAGCTACGAGGCCATGTTAGGTACCCATGTACATGATAGATGCAAAAAATATCCCACAATCGGAGAAAAGGGGAAAACCTAGTAGGAACAAAACCCCTCTCCAAAAAGGAGATGAAAAAGAAAAAATGTGAGAATGGGAAGGATGGAGGACTCCCAAATACCCCCCAAGTACACCATCTATCACATGGATACAATAGAGAGACTATATAGCCCCCCCAAAAGATAAGATCACCTGCAAGAAAGGTAAGTGTCTGAAGACAAAACAAGATCCAATGCCGACAAACAACTTGTCTCCCTTTCAGAAGAAACAAAACCAAATGCAAGTGCAAAGATGCTTCCCATTCCAGATAGGAATTGAAGGAAGAATGAACATGGATGATGATGTCTCTGAACCCTGCTCAAGTGTCTCCTTGCTTGATGATGAAAATGCCATAGTCCCAAACAATGAAGAGGGTGACAAACTAGGATGATGCAGAAACTAATGTTGAACAATATCCAAAGACAAAGATAGAATGGATATGATGGATGTGATGGAGACTTGATAGCCCCCCCTGAATGAAGTGTCCTCAAAACCACTGAAGGAAGTCTGAAGCAAATCCAATGGTGGATGCTGAAGAAACTGCAAATCCTAAAAGGAGTAACAGGGAAGAAGTCTCGGATAAGAAATCTCTGAAGAGAAACCAAGTGCCTCCAAGATGGTCTCTGAATTCCCAATCAAGGTTGAGACAAATAAATGAGGAGACTCAAAACAACTCTCCAAAGTGAAATCTGAATAGAGGAGTGATATCCCCTCAAGAATGTCCTCCAAACCTGTAGAAGTAGCCAAGTCAGTGATACCTGAAACAAAGCCATCCTGTGATGTCAAGTCTGAAAAACAAAATGTTGAGATGATGGTGGAAGCCTCAATCAATGATTCTGGACAAGGAATCACTGAATGTGAAGGGATACCAACTGTCTCTGATGAAGAAGAAGCACTGAAAGGAACCTTGTCAACCTCTTCAGAAAGATCAAGGTAATCAACTTCCTGCATAACAATAGCATCATGGGGTACTGGATCTGAAGAATGACATTCTGAAGCATGATCATCAGGGAATGGTGGAGTTTCTGAATCTCCATATAGCTCCAAAATCTTTGTCCAAAGAATGTGAGGACAATCACAATGATCAATAGATCTCAAAACATCGCAATCAACTTGCATCTCAAGAATCTCCAAAACAGTGTACCTGCTGCAACTCCAAGCAAGTTCATGAATACCTTCACTTGGATGAGGAACTATACAAAATAGATATGGCAACAAATCAAGTGAATGAAGATGGTGGCAGATCCCATCTCGCCATTGCGAATAGTTTCCCTTGTGCAACATAACCAAAGGAGAATAATATGCAAGCCCCATAACAAAATTTCTCCACAAAAATCAAAGACACTGACCTTCAACATAAAATAAAGACTTCCAAGTAGATATGCAACTGAGAATATGCCTCCGAGATCAACAAATTCTTCTTCAATCTTCAAGATGTCTCAAGAATCAAAAAACCAAAAAAAAGGATACCTGGAGCTGAAACCAAAGAAGGTGACTGGACGGATAAAAAATGCATTGAAATATCTCCTGAATGCCACTGGAATCTCCAAAATCCGACAATCTAATGCAAAGATGTGTGCTTTTGAGTCCAGAATGGAGGGTTGAATTCAGTTGACTTTTGAATTTGATAGCAGAAAAATACTGCAAAATGGATGGCACCACTGGATAGTGCTCTGAATTCTCTTTAAGTCGATATCTTGTTTGCAAATTTTTGATATCGTGGCGCGAAGATATGGTCTTCGGAAGAAAAACTGCAATATGATTGGCACTGGCTAAATAGGTGCAAAAAAGTAGCACCCTAGGGCAAAAAAAAATTCAGCCCCCGATCGTTGATATGACCGCGGGGCAAGCAAATAGTTTTTTAAAAAATGCGCCGTTGGATAAGCGGCAGCGGAGCGGCTCGTCGGCGGCGGGTTATGGTGGCATGGCCAGCATGGCAGGAGGCTCCGCTTGGATCAAGTGGAGAGCTTGGTCGTGGATGTGACCAAGTCTTCGGCGGTCGGGGGCTATACACGGCGGTGGAGGTCGGCGGGAGCAGGCCAGAGTCTTCGACAGCGAATGGAAAACGTAGCCGGCGAGAGCTGAAACAGTCGCCGGGAGATGTGGACGGCCGGTAGCCGGATGCCAGTAGTCGGTGTTGGAGATGATAGCAGCGTGACGCAGGGTGTGGTCGGTGTCCACGGATGTGACAGGGGCTGACCGGTGTCCGCAGACCGACGACTGGTCTTTAAATTTTTGAATATTGCAATATTTGCAATTCAAAAATAAAAATAAAATGCCGATAAAACAAAAATGTCGACCGACGAAGAAACTATAGTCCTGCGCAAAAATAATTCTGCCGACGGAGGAATTAAATGGCAGGTCGAAATCTGCAGAGTTTAATTTTTGCAAATACTATAGAAAAATTTCGCCCAAAAAAGCCAAATATTTTTTTTATTTTTCTAAATTTTTTTTTGCCTTGATGGAGGCCTGAAAGGGATATTTTTTTCTGCAAATATGTACGGATTTGTACAAAAAATGCAAACCCTAGATAATACCTCGAAGGCTCCCGGATGATATGTCTCTGATTTTGACGAATGAATAGGCGATCTATGGGTTTTGAGGCCTTCTGGACACAATGGAGAGGTCGGAGAGAGCCTGATCTGCACCAGAAATCAGCTTGGCTCCCGGGTAGAACCAACTAGCCTGCAACATAAAATTCCAAGCCTGCAAAGAATCTCGCATTCCAACTTCCTGGATCTTGGGTTGATGTTTCAATGGACTAGCTCTAATACCATGTTGAGATGATGGATGCACAACCCCTGAAGCTTCAATAAAGGACTTTAGCCATGAAAGATAATCAACCACAAAAGAAGTGTTGCAACAATGGAATGCTGATTAAAGATTATATTGATATGATGATTGATATGATATGATTGATATGTTACAAATTAACAAGATGCATGATTAAATAGGCAAGAGGCAAACCCTAATATGCATGAGATTTTGACATGTGTCTTGATCTAACAACATGTGACAACATGTGAACCCTAATGGTGATGATCATTAAATGATGAGATAAGTTCTAGAAGGAATCTTATCCCACAAACTAGGAAAGGGAATATTATCCCATTTATTAAATGATTTATCTAATAATGCAACCTAGGACTTAATTAATTAAATGCAAGACCTAAGTTAACTTATGCTAGTGTAATAATTAATTAATTACACCAACAGAGGGAATTCATTTCCTAGATTGGTGAAAATTGGGAACTGATTGCTAAAGCCAAGTAATAGCTTTGTTTTCCTTTTTGTTATGGTCTTATGTTTGCTCTTAAACTACTAGTTCTCCGTTTGATTTGTCCCATACTGTTATTTTTTGATGGCTCTGTTATGATTTTGAACTTGCTAGTCTATGGTTATTCTCTATTATAGTCTGAGTACCACGTTTTGGTTTAATATGTGGTATGCACTTATTTTTTTATTATACTTACACTAATCACTAGTACAGAAACAACAATAAACTATTGAAAAAACTACTAAAAACTACTTATAAATGACTATAGTTGGTCATGTGACCACTAGTAGTTTATTTCCAGTCATATATAACATGACCAGATTGATGACTAAACCATTTTTAGTCATTTATTGGTTGTTTTGATTGATTGATTTGGTAGTATATTTAGTCATGCATTGTTGCGATCTGGTCACTTTTTAGTCATTTTTTCCACTGTTATATCTAGTCGTTGATTTAGTCAATAATTGTTGTAATATGGTCACTTATTTAGTCATTTTTTATTCATTGATATATTTAACTGGTCACTTATTTAGTTGTTGATTTAGTCATTGATTGCTATAATCTAGTCATTTACTTAGTCATTTTTATTCACTAATATATTTAGTCATTGATTATCATTAACTGGTCACTTATTTAGCCGTTTTTATTCACTGTTCACTGATTTCTATCAATTGGTAGTATATTTAGTCAACTTAATTATTAATTGATGTCAATTATTAGTATAGTTAGTCATTTGAATTAACTAATATTTGAGGATGTAAGTGGGGTTCACCTTGTAGTGTGATGGTAAAGTCACATGCCTTGTTGATAGGGCGTCTCAGGTTTGACTCTCCCAAATTCCAATCACACAAAGGACAATGTAGGCTCTCTACTGGTGAAATTCCAAGGACGAATGGCCGATGTAGTTAGTTGACCTAGTTAGTTGTGGTGTTCAGGCCACACCGGCCCTGCAGTAAGAGCTTGGAGCAGACACCAGGCGAAGGCCAGAGGTTATGGGGAAAGGAGTCTTGGGAGTGGAGCCAGCTGGAGGGAGGGAAGAATGGAGAGATAAGGAGTGTTTCATGGAGTGATAAGGTAGTGGAACAATAAGGGGTGTTAGGAGAGATAAGGTAGATAAGGGCACAAAGAGATAAGGAGGCACAACAAAAAGAGAGGGAGGGCTACAGGAGAGATGGGAGGATGAAAGGAAGGACCAAGGAGGAAGTGGAGGGATGGAAGGAAGGAGATAGGTAGGAGGAGTGACAGAGAAAGGGTGGCTCGAAGAAGAAGAGGTAGAGAGACAAGGGGAAGGAAGGAAGAAAGGAGACATTTGCAGGAGGCAAATCAAGGAGGTGCTAATACCTCAACATGTACTCAGGGATGGGGTCCCCATTGTGACCCCACTGGTTCATAGCTCTAGTCAAAAGTGTTTACCGACAAAAAAAATATATATATTTGAGGATTTAAGCATAAAAGAAAAAAATACACATCAATCATCAATTGCACACATTAAGACATCCATTGAGAAGGAAAAATTAGTGAACTTTATTAATAAAAGAAAGTGTTCTAATTACAACTTAGAAATAGAGTATTACAATTGTTATTTTCAATCACAAGACTGAAAATATGAGTTACAATATTGCACAAAAATGACTGCAAGAAAGAAACTTCTCCAAAAAACTTTTGCAATGATGGAAACACATGCTTGAAGCCTTTCAATGCGAGAACATGCTTCTTTCATCTCTTAAAACTTCTATAATGATGTGGGCAATCTTCCTGGAGCAAGCTATAACGTGTAGAATCCAAGAAGGAGAGTGTTGATCGTGTCCCATATATGAAGCTCTCTCCTTCAATGCAATCAACAATAACCCATCTAGAATCTTTCCTCCTTTATATGCAACATGCCATCTAATATGAGCAACAGGGTGCTACCTTTTCTCCCATGAATGAAGTTGTGCCTCAATACAACCAACAAAATTACTATTAGTCTCACTTCAGAAAGAATAAAAGTGCATTGTATATTGCAAGTTTATAAAATTCCAAACACAGAAGAAAGATAAATCAATTAAAAAACTGTAGCCTTGTCAATAAATGCCTTACAGAAAGTGTTCAACATAGGCTTGAAATATGCATGTTGAACCCTTGATTTTAGAACATTGTTCAAATTTTAAGAAAGGTGATATGCTTAGATTATAGAATGAAGGCTATCAACACTAACCAGACTGGAACAACATTATCAACAAAAATTTCCTGGAAACCAAGCCCAAGAATTCCATCAGACTTAATTAGACAAAAAAAATGTCAACCCTAGTTCATGTGTTGTCTGAGTAAAGACCTACACCATGGAAGAATCCATTTATACATAAATTCCAAATTAAGTTGATGAGAAAATATCTTTGATATCCAATTGGGAAGCCTTAACATCCAAAAATTACTAACCTGATGTTTCACAACAAGTTTCCCAACTGTGACATCATCTTTACTTAAGCAACCGGATATTGATTCACTGCCATATTGAATCTCACATGATTCTCCTTGACAAACAAAAAATGATATATATTATTTTTTTACCAACTTCCTTAATATCCCCATGCAAGCAAACTAAAGTAAATGAGGTTGAGGGTTTGAAGTAGAGTACCATCTTCTTGGTATGTGCTTGACTTTGATGACTTGTATCTTGAATGAACTACACTGTAAAATCATTGTTAATCATTGTTACAAAAATAACCACAAAATCCTCTTTAATTAAAATAATCCTTTTAGATATTTTAGTTAATTTCTAAGCTCGAGCTAATTTCACTATCCAAACAACCATCAATCTATTTACTATATATAATTTCCCAGAATTTAGAATTTGAATGTAATTAAACTAACCATAATTACCAAAGATTTGACACCAAAATGCAATACAAAATAAATTGTTTGAAAGAATGCCTCAAAGAGATTTCATCTCATGAAATGAAATGATATGATTGTAGAGTGTGCACAAAATGGATTTTGCAAGGAAGCTCTCAAAACCTTTGAATTAATGAAGCACTCTAGAAGACTGACATTGTAAGCTTTGCTTGTGTTCTAGATGCATGCAGTCATGCAGGTTTAGTAGATGAGGGCTACACATACTTCACACGTTAGTAACCCTTATTGTATTACATATATAGTTGATCATTAGGTGTGCATGGTTGACATTTGTGCCCGTGTTGGCTATCTTGAGGACACCTAAACATTATTATTGAGATGCCAGTTAAACCTTTGGTTCCTGTGGATCATATATGAATATAGGTTGAGTATTGCAGCAACATTATTTTTTAGTTGGATCCTAAAATTGCTGCAACTTATGTTCTTCTCTAAAACATCCGTGCAGAAGTGGACAGGTGTGGTGAGGCTCAAATAGTAAGGAGATTGATGAAAGATAGAGGAATTAAAAAGATACTTGCATATAGTTGGATTGAAGGGCATAAAATGGTACATGCTTTTTTGTGTAGGAGACAAATCACATCCACAAACATGGGAGATCTATGCAAAATTGGAGAAATTGGCTTGGAAAATGAAGGCAACAGGGTATTTCCAGATTCAAGACTTTTACTCAATGTTGTGGAATAGAAGAAAAAAGAATCATTTATCTGCCACCATAGTGAAAAGTTAGCAATTGCATTTGGTTTGTTAAACATGGCCCCTTGTACAACTATTAGATTTGTTAAGAAATTTTGAGTGTATTCTGATTTTCACACTACATCTAAATTTATCTCCAAGATTGTTGCAAGAGAAATTGTTCTGAGAGATGTGAACCATTTCCACCATTTTAAATAGGGACAATGTTCTTGTGGAGAATATTGGTGATGCTAAATGAAACAATCTAAAAAATGGGCTTGCACTATAATAATGTGCACTACATCAAATATCCAGTAATAACGAAGGGACATCCATCAAAACATAACAGCATGGATTTTTTTGTCATATGTTGTAGTTACAAGTGCCCTGCTAGACATACATGAAAATGTGGAAGAAATATACACAAGGCAAGCAAATTGTTTCAAAAAAATGCCTCAAAGAAATGTGATATTTATTTGTATAGTTTAACTGTGATACCACACTGTTTTGACATGATCCTTGCGGTGATGCGGGATGTTACCGCTACATCGCACCGTTATTGCTTGGCATTCACAGTAATGCTAGATGTTACTGCTACACCGCACCATTATTGCTCGACCTTTGTAGTAATGTGGGATGTTATCGCTACACTGCACTTTGTCTTCTTGGCTCTTGCAGGGATGCAAAATAAGTATTTGAGTTACCGCCATACCACACATTTATTGCTCAACCTTCACAGTAATGCGGGATGTTACTGCTACACCACGTTGTGTCTTCTTGGCTCTTGCAGTATGGCGGTATTATGAAACTTGTCACAACATTCTTATGAAACTTGTCACGACCATCTACTACCTTGACACAAAATTCTTATGAAACTTGTCAATATTTATGGGCACCTTTTAAATTACATTCAGATCTATAAGGAAACTATCCTATAGGGATGAAAGTCCCAAGAAACATGGCAATTGTTACACCAATAAATAGTTAACTAGAAACCATGAATTTTCAATGCATAATGGAGAATATATAGAGAGTTAAGTCAGTGAGCAAAAATACTTGGAGAATTGTCATCAAAAGTATGACAATCTAAGAGTTCATAGTAGAAAATCATATACCATCAAAGAACTAACAGTCATAATAGACCTAGTGATAGCTTTCAGATTCATAAGAATAAATTCATAAGAGAATAGATGGAAGGGCAGTTGGTAGAGTAGAAGAATCAGACCTGTAGTAAGAAGCTGGGGAGAACAAAGTAATTTACAGTCAAGAGCATCATGCCAGTTTCTTAGGGGACTATATTTGGGAAAGGAGAGAACTTAGTGACAACATTACCATCAAAACAATAAGGATACTCAAACCCTACCAAACCCTAGGGTCTTTTTCATCACCTTGTAGAGATCTCAAACATGCATGAAAATATTTCACACAGACTAAAATCATCTCTATTTTTTATGATCACAAAAAGTAACAAAAAATTAGATTTACAAGTGATGAAAAGAAGTACATGGAAAGTATATTATGCTGAATTTAAAAAAATAAATAAAAATTAACCATTAACTATCCAATACAATCTAACAAAATAAAAATATACAATGAAATATTATGATTAACAAAATGATAATTTTAACAGGTTATCTTAAGGTAGACAAAAAAAACTTGTGCAAGCGAAAAATACTACTCTTAGATTATTTTGAACAAATATTATTTTCATTTACATCATTTTCAAGCAGCAATTTTTTAGATCTGTCTAGATGTACAAAAATCAAATCAAATCTGTAACAATCTCAAAGATTCGAAGGTTTAAAAATATGATATTTTTAGATCTATTCTTGGGTGCATCCTGCAAACTTCATCATAGAAGGATAGGTCATCACCTCATTTAGACCTAGATGTGGAATTGCCTTGTTTCCTTAGAATCCAAAATAGGCCTAACAAATGCTAAAAGAAATAACCCTGTAAACATGCAAAAGGAAAAGCTAAATCAGTAGTAATTTACTAATTTTCATTCAACTTCTCTGTAATCATTTTAAGTACCTAATTCTACTATACTTTAAAGATTTATAATATGAAGTTTAGCTATTCAAATAGCTTAAATAATTATAAGTTATAAAACTGATAAATAGGCTTTGGCAATTTAAAAAAAAATCCACTTCTAAAATTTTAAATATCTTTACTATATCTATTTACCGTTGTTAGAGAGTTGCAAACTGTGAATTGTCCTCTATCCTATAGGACTGAGAAAGGAAGAACACTGTCAAATAGTGATTGAATCATAATAAACAGTCCAAAAATAATGAAAATTATTGTCAAATGGTGACAAAGATATGTCCTCTAAGTCATTTGCACATGGTGATTGAAAACAAAGTGAGTAAGAAGTAAAAGAGCACTGGATCATAGCACTGCAAAATGGTCATGAGTTATGCAATGAACTTCACTATTCTTTTGATTACAAAACACAATGAGTAAGAAGTAAAAGAGCACTGGATCACAACACTACAAAATGGTCATGAGTTATGCAATTAACTTCACTATTCTTTTGATCATAAAGGAGATCGAGATAATAACTGACATACTGATGTGCATAGAGAATGTTCATGGAGTGCAAACTTCCTTACAAAGCAATTACCACAACAGAGTTTGAAGTGAATTGCACTTGCTACTTTATGCTGATATGGATATGTTCTAAGTTGTAGTTAATTGTTGTAGCATAAAAGATAGGCTAAATAGTTGTTCATTTACCATTATTTCAAGTTCTAAATTGCTATACCTTATTCTAGGAGAAAATCACAAGGGGATTCTATACATAAGACACCATTAATTCAAATTCAAAATTGTTGGCTCTTTCACAATTGTTTGCTTCATTTATTTGATCTAAGATAGCCTATTGTAGAGAAGATACTCTCAAAATCACAGTAAAATCCTTTATTCCGAGATGACTATTCAGAATCTTTCCCATCATAACGATGAACAAAAGCATCAGTCACTAACCTGAACTTTGCAAGAGTTTCATCAAATTCTAATTTTCCACTCTCTTTTCCATTCTGAATTTTATTCCCAATTTCATCCATGAAGAACTTCCTCGGCTTGTAGATCCTGCTATTAGCCATAACTTTACCAAGTGTTGAGGATAGCTTCGAGTTTTTACCCAAGCAACAATTGACAAAATTCGGCCTTGCTAGATTTTTGAGACGTCAAAGATGGGAGAATAGTGAATAATACCTTGTGGAATGTGAAGTAGTGACAATAAGGTTGAAGGATCTTAAGACCCACAACTGACGAACAAATTCTTGCGACTGTAATTATGTGATCCATAATTCTATTGGTCATGCGGCACAGTTGTGCTATAAAAAATATAGGATGCATTCACGTGTGACCCAAGTTTAATGTGGCTATGTTGTGATAGAAATGAAGGCACTCATATGAGAAAAATTCATGTACAAATCACTCTCATCACAATTAGGTGTCAATCATCATTTGGGTGCATTCAGGTTGACTCAAGTTTAACAGGTTACGGTGTAATAATAGCATGATCCAAGAGCGATTACCTCTTTCTGCAATAAAGAGCCTATAACTCTGGTTGATATGTAGAGTGGTTGTGTTATATCAAATATGTAGTGCATTCAAGCACAACCCATGTTTAATGGGATATTCTAGAGAGTGATCAAGATTTTCTAAACCTTAAGAATGTTACTTAAAAGTGTACAACTTCAACTTCAAACCAAGTTTGTTACATACTTGAATGCAATCTTGGGTTACGAAAAACTATAATAATGTGATCTGCTAATAACCATTATGGAAAGTATTAAAGCAAGACCCATGCTATATAGGATACATTTCCCTGATTAGGTTTGCATACCTTAATGATCAAACACAAGCTTTCCACACACTCTAGGATACAATCCAAGATCATACCACAACCCTGTCAAGACAACTAATTTTATGACCCGAGATTTAAGGTTGTTTTTTAATACCAACAAAAGCATTGGTAAGACCGTGAATAGGGTACAAACCCTAGGCCTTCATAGAAACATAAATAATAACTCTAGTGGATTAGTGAGGTTGCAATACCAGAAAGATTGAGACATTGTAGCCAATAACAAAATCTTGCAATCTAAAGATTGTATCCAATAACAAGCACACTATGTAGTTCAGTGACATTTGTAAATGCAATCTATGGTAAGAAGAATGGCAGTCGCTTGAGGTGTGACAATCAAAAAGAGGCTGAGCAGTGACAAGATAATAAAGCTCAAACCTTGCATAGTAAAGTGGATATTTTAACATGAGTTTCCTTACCCCCTTGCTGACCTTAAGGGTTTTTCAAATGCTTTTGGTAGTGTTAGACAAGGAAAATGCAATCGGGGAATGACTGTCCAAATGAAGTAACAGTGGTAATCATAGGTTCAATGTTCCTTTTAGCCATTGTATAAAGGAGGTAGTGGATTGCATGTTTGAGCAGTGTTTTGAGACATCAAAGATGGGAGAATAGTGAATAATACCTTGTGGACTATGAAGTAGTGACAATAAGGTTGAAGGATCTTAAGACCCACAATACCATGAAACAATGAGTCCCATGTAGTAAGTAAGTAGGAAATCTATAGGGAATAGTTTGATTTTATAGAAGGATTCTCATGAAAGAAATCTTCAAGTGATAGTGAGTGAGTTGTTTGAAATTGCGATTGAGGGTGCAATATCCAGTCTTAAAGGAAGTTAGCAAAGTAGTAAATGTGCAAGAAAATAAAATCGTACACAACAAACAATTGACAATGTTATCTTGCATAATGCCTTGAGTTTGAAGACAAAAATATCATTGTATCTTGATGAAAGTAGTGACCTTAATGGCCAATCGCTGGCAACCATGATTTTAAAACATGTTATTGTGCTTATGGAGGCAACATTTTAAGCAAGGCAGTGAGTGGTGGTTTGGAACAATGGCAGGTATGAAGGACTTGCTCTATATGCATACTATGCAGTCTAGCTTAAGACAACGTTCTTAGAAGAGATTGAAGGTGGATTATGGAACTCAAGGGTTACCATGATAAGGATTAAAGAAAATATTGAGATCTATTTAAAAGCCACAGTCATGAAGATATTAAAGATGTCACATGCAAAACCCTATTAGCTAGAGTAATGAATACAATGCCAAAGAGGATAGTGTGCTAGGGAAGATTTAGGAGATCTCCACATTATCTAATCACAGGAAAATACATCATTTATTTATTTTTTAAAATTAAAAGAAATCATTCTAAACCCTATATAAGATAGACTGATACTTCAAAAGCATCCGATTTATTTTTTTAAATTACAAGAAATCATTCTAAACCCTATATAGGATACATTGATTCTTCAAAAGCATATGAAGGAATTTGCGATTATGCAAATATATGTCAATTAAATACCTAGATTACAAACAATAGCGCGAACAATGTAACCCTTGTTGAGTAAAGCAGGAATGAGATAAGCAACAATGAATCCTATGCTTCCTATCATGCACACCTTCTTACCATTTTTTATCATTCTTTACTAAAACACTTCTCCATTTTGGCAGGCTATGCCTAAAAATAATGTTTCAATGAAAGTTTTAGAGTATGTTTATTAAAATGAAAACTCCATTCTGGTGGGCTACGCCTGAAAATAAGATTTCGACGAAAGTTTTAGGGTATGTTTATTGAAGTTTAAGAGTATTTTGGCGGGCTGTATTCTTGATTCCTTAAATGATTTATTGAAATGGATTGTGACTAAATAAATGAATAACTATTTAGTCATTTTTATTTGTGTGACTAAATAATTTTTAGTCAATGACCAAATTAGTCATTTATTTACTCATTTATAGCTGAGTTGCAAAAAATGAGTAGAATTTAGTCATTTTTAGTTGTGACTAAAAGTTTTAGTTACCTAGTCATTTATTTGCCAAAATCTACTAGCGAATCTTATGGAAGCTATTACTAGTTATCTGGCCTGCGAGCCACTTATGACAACTTAATAGTAAAGTTTGTTTGCTATTTTGTTGGGTCTGGCTGGTGTTGTTTCCCTAGTCTGTTTTGTCATCTGTTGTTTTGGCTACTTTGTTACCACGAGATCAGTGCCCTTCCCTGCTAATATAATAAAAAAAATTAGGAGGCAAAGTTGAGACGACTTTCCTAACAATATTTAATAATATTCATTTAAGTATATTGCCTTCTTATTTCAACAACTTACACTTATATAATATACATAGAAACTATAATTCAAATAATTGAATATTTTTGTTATATACATATTATGTAAGAGGGGTTGGGGCCCTAGCTTGGTTGGCTAAATCTTTCCTGTAGCAGGAGGTTGGTCACAAGTTCTAGTCTCCCCCACCCCTGTGGTACCGGAGGGCGTGTCGCACCAGCGCCGCCGGTCACGTTAAAAAGTTTACCAGGCGCACCTGCAGTTTATAGGGGGTCGTGCTACCCGATTCCTGCAGTCTAAAAAATATATATATATATTATGTAAGAACAATTTATCCAAATCTAAAATAATAACATTGTCAAAATATTTCTTATATCAAAATTCATAACATTATAGATATCCACTCTTTTTTAATTTCAATTATTTATTATTTTGGTATATATATTTAATTATTTAATATTTAAATTAACTATTCTAAATGTATTCATAGATTATTATCATAGACACCGTTGCACATCCATAGGAATTGTCTAATATTTGAGTGGTGTTGCATAATCCAATGGTTAGGTAATTTTAGAGGTCTACAAATCATTTTAATCAACTTATTTTGTGATATTTCTATTTACTTGAATATGAGTGTATTCAAATAAATTAGAAATATATCATGACAAATACAATGCGCTATTTGTTCAAAAAATCTTCAGTTTATCAACCTTTTCCTATATGAACAATTTATTTATTTTGCTTAATATGACTCATAATATGAACTTACAACACTTCAAAAAATTGTAAATTTTCCGAGTAATGATCAAAGGATGAAGTATTAGATATGGATAAGTATGAAGAAAGACCAGAGATTTTATAAAGATTAGAATGAAAAAATTATAGATTTTTTCATTTGTAAGGAGAGTAGAAGATGTGAAGAAATTAGTGCTCCTCTTTAAAAAATATATTAAAATTGCTCTTGGATTTTTAGTCTCTAAAAAGGCTCACATGTTTTGAACAAATGATAAATGGTATACTCATTAAAATCAATACTTATTGTTCAATAACTGGGAGACCTGTAGACTATTAATGAGGAGTTAGTTGATGGACTAAAAGTTATTACAATTTTTATTTAATGAGCATATCAATGTGCATGGCTTGGACATAGATCATAGGTTTAATTATGTTTCACTTTTTTTTAAGATAGATTATGTTTATTTAAATTAAATTCTATTTTTTTATTTTGATGTAAATCATTATTTTTTGTGTAAATCATTTTTTAATAATATAATATTTTAATTATTATATGTTTATTTAAATATGTATTCATTTTATAAAAGGTAAAAGATCAAATGATAATTTTAGTTTATCAAAAAATTGTATAATTTTTTTTTAAAATAATAATAAGATTTGTATTATAATTTTTTTGAATTAAATTACTTTCTTGTTAAATAAATTTTCTATAGAGATCTTATATTTTTTTAGAACTTACATTATTTATTTATATTTTTTATTAAGTAAGCAAGGATTTTGAAAGGGTCTGGACTCTTGTACAACGATAAATATTAAGAAAGAACCACAACAAGACACCAAAGGACAGCTAAGAGGATAAACTACAACACTACAAAAGACAAGACATTATTAAACTTTATAAAATACCAACCCAAAGTTAGGACAGTTTGAAAATTTGTTTCAAATATTTTTTCTTTACCACGACACAAGGATCCTTCTCCCTTAAAATTATTTTTGTAACAAGGAACATTCATAAGACCACAATAAAATCTCTTATCAAACCCCAAAACTTTAAAAGAAGTGTCCACCAATGTACAGTCTATAGGATATTTCTCCTTATTGTCTTCCTTGAATGCCTCCTCGATGGTAGTAATGGACTCCTAAATAGTAGTAAGTATTTTTTGGGCGATCCCACAATATTGGTTTACAATTTTTGGCCAAACTGGACATTGAACTGAATTTTTTTAACTAAATATTCACTTTTGGGCACCTATAGCGGTTAAACCATGAGGAATTTGAAGATGATGCAAACTAGTGATTTGTGACATTTTTTCTATAGATTCTAAACATATTTTTTTCAAAAATTTTTGAATCAGATTGCACTTCTTTTTCTATCTCCTTCAAAAACTAGTTTTTAACAGTAAATAACATTTTTAAAGAGTGACATCATTGGCTAACACATAACCTTTTTCTATGAAGGATAATATTCTAATTTTTTTGAATTTAGATTCGTAACTACAATATCTAGTGCATGGAATTGGTTTCATAGCATTTCATTGAATATTTTTTTCTTAATTAAGTTTCAAAGTTGAACCTTTTACAATTTAGACATGATTCACTGGCTAAATTATAATTTTTTTTGTATGTATTGAAATTCAATTTTTCTTTTTTGTTGGATCAAGGATATCAATATCTAGTGCACTAATATTTTTCAATTTTTTTTGATAAACTGCTATTTTTCCACATGTGCAAAACAAAGAGCTTGATTTTCGGTGAAAAACCTATGTTTAATCAAACTAAAAAATAAAATATATAATAAAACCAAAACATATTAAAATTATATTCGATGGATAGCTCGTTTTGAGGACTACCATCATCCAGTTGGGTTTGTGAAGTCTCCTCCTTTTTCATCCTCAACTTGAGCTTCAGAGGGAAAAATTCTGCTGAAATTTGGTGCAAGAGGGGGAGAAGGGCAAAAAAGGGGGGTTTGAATGAACCCAAGTTCGAGCGAACCCCCCCTTCTATTCAATTTTTCATTGTCTTCGTTAAAAAAAAATACCAAAAAAGTGGGTCCCATCATTTAATAGGGTTCACTCAAACCAGGGTCCATTCGAACCCCTTTTGGGTCCATTCAAACACCCTAGTTCATGCGAACCCCTAAAAAGAAAAAAAAAATCATAGGAGCGCTTTTGCAATTTCCCTTCCTCACAGGAATTGTGAACTAGTATTTGTGGGATCACCCTGTTCCGTTTTCCTCCAAATGAAATGGTTTCTTGTTGCTCAGGAAATTAGTAGTAGCATAGCCCACTTTACCACAAGAATTGAAAATAATAGGAGAGCCTTCAAAATCAATTTTTTGCATCTAATCACGTATTTTGAAGATAAGGCAATTTGAGTAGGGAATTTCTTAATTTTCTCCACAAACACACAAAATTTGGCAAGCAACAAGCGCTTCTTGAATTTGGTAATTGAATTAGTAGCACAATATTGCCCAAAAGAACTAGGAATAATCATAGAAATATTTTCATCCTAGTAGTCCAACGACAATCTTAGCAAATGAACCCAAATAGGAAACTTGAAGATGGTATCATTCATTGGGTTGAAGCCCATAAATCAATTTTTAAGACAAAGATCATTCTTCCCTAGAAACCAAGGGCCATCAAGAAGAATCCTTGAACAATCATTCAGATTGGAAAAGGAAAAAATATATTCAACATAGCAATTATCTCAACCTGGCCTCTTAGTTTCTAATTTTGAAGTGTCCATCTTCTAACAGTGTCAATGTTGGGATGATTACCACAAAATCTCCCAACAAGAAAATTCCTAGGCCAAGCAAATGAATCACCAACAAGAACATCAAAAATATCAATTTGAATTTTCCCTTCCATTTCAAGCTTAGTAGAAACCCTAAGGCATTCACCCTAACCAAAACTTCTAGCAATGACATCACAAGCATATAATTATTGGCTAGGGTATTTATCCTTGCCAAAACACCCAAAAACCATATCACAAGAACCTGATTATTAGCTTGGAACATCATAATCCATCAACACACAAGCCTCCATATCATAAAGTTTCTCCAAATCATTTGCAACCAAAATTCCTATCACAACTAAAGAGAAAAAGTCATTGATATGCTCATGCAACCTTGAAAAGAGATGAATTAGAAAAGCAATTGATTTGTGTAATGAATTAATCTAAATGAATGATTACAATGAATAATAATCCTTATAAAAAGAAAAAAGTAAACCCTAGATGATGGTTTGATTAGATTGAGACATGTGTCATCATCTCATGCAACGAGACAACTTAACCTATTAATAGCCTAATATAGTAATAGTAATAAGCACTCCTAAGTTTAACTTAAGTAATTAAAGTAATAAGGGACCTAATTATTAATTATCAAGTGATGTCTTAATTACTCCAACACCCCCCTTTAAGATCAACTTAGGGAGAAGCTTAAACACCTTGATGAATAATGCAATGATGGATGCATGGATGGGTCTTGACTACAAGGCTTGATGGGGTATTCATGTACAAACAAATGAATCTCTCATAACCATAGAAAAGGAGAAAACCACATGGGAAAAAAATCCTCTCTAAAAGAGAAAATGAAATAATTGCACCAATGAAAGAAGGATAGAAGGAGGATTCAATGTGACCCCCTAAGGACTGCTTCTGTCATACAAGTATAATAGATTTCCCCTAGGTAGGAGAAAGAAAGAGGGATACAAATCCCATCATAAAGAAAGAGCTCCTATTCTAATGATGAACGCATGAAGAAAAAACACAATCCACTTCCTGCAAACAACATTTCTCCCCTTAGGAAGAAATAGATCCACTAGTGATTGGAGAAACCAATCCAAAAAGATACGTGAATCAGGAATCCAAATCCAAATGATGTGTACCTCTGATAAGTGCTCAAGTTCCCACATATTAGAAAGAGATGATGTCAATCCAAAAACTAGTGAAGACTGATGTAGAACAAACTGCAAAGGAGATGAAGATGGTGGGCCAATAATGATGATGTGGTTGTCAACAAAGAGGAGATGAATTTCCTCAAATTAATCCTCTAAATCTACAATCTAAGACTCTACAAACAAGGATAATATATGTTTGCAAGATACAAATCTTAAGTAGCTATGTCTAAAAGATGATGGATATCTTGCTAAACTGAATCAATAGGGGCCAAGGATGTAGTGATACCAAGCTAATCAAGAACAACATAATATGATGATATAGTCTTGATCTAAAGAGTGGGAACATGAAGACAAGTCTTTGAACCATTAGAACATGCAAGACCTGTGATATACTCAAGCTCCTCTAAAGTATCATCATCAAAGGGTATGGAATATACATCTGCAAGAGGAATGAGACAATCTACAATATGATCCTCTGGTTATTGAGAGATATGAGGGTCTCCATGGATATCCCAAAGTGTGTAGAGACTATCAATGTCCTTGATACAACACACATAGTGTCATGATCAACACTAGAACAAATCCCTCCTACAATACAATCACTAATAATACCCCATGTTGAATAACTCCTTGGTGTGTTTGGTGTAGCTATGAGTTCATAAAGATAAGGAAAAATATCAATCCACCTGAGATGTGTCAAGATGTTGTTTCGCCAAGGCTCATAGTTATCCTTTGTTAAGATGACTACAAAAGGATGAATAGAAAAACCCATTATACTTCCTCAAATGAAAAAATCAAAGACTAACAATCTCAGTACATTTAAATTAGATCAAATGAAGTCATCTTGCATAAACAAATCCTTTCAGGGTACCAAGATGTCCAAGTTATTAATAGAAATGTGAAATCACAAAAATATGAATAAAATCTACTTGGGGAATATTCTAGAAAAAGTTCATATATGGATCTGAATAGCTCTAAAATACCTTTCCAACACACTGGAATCATAAAAATTGAAGATGAAACAAAGAAAAATATCTAATGTGTAAACCTAGGATTCAAGCTTCTTGTTGTTTTTCTTATGTTTCATTAAGATGGAGATCACAAGGTGTTTAGATTAACTTTCAACCATGAAGGTGAGTCAATTAGACCTGGATCTACATCTTTTAGGGTCTTGGAATGGATTGGAATTGATTTTCTATGATTAACCTAATTAGACTATATAACTTAATCTACAAAATGCAATAATTCGATAATTAACAAACTGAAACATTAACTTGCAAGCAAATTTAAGAAGTGTAGAGGACTATGTACCTATCTTGAAAAGTTGGTTCTGATCATTGTAGAGGGATAAATTCACCCTAGGGTTTATGGTTCTTTGTATATCTTTCCATCTTTGTGTTGAGGTCCTCTGATGATAGATTTCAACTTCTAATTCCCGGTTGTAAAGTTGTTGGAACACCATCAAATAATTATGTTGTTTTGTGAGTTAACAAGGTGTAGGGCTTTAATGGAAACAATGAAAATTTTGTCTTCAAGCTTCTTTCAATCCTCTTCAAACCTAAATCTGCACATTCACAAAGAGAAGAGATGGTGTACCATTTAGGGGCTTGCCTTAGTCAAACCTCGTGTTAGTGTTTCCACTTTCACAAGGGAAATAATGATAAAAAGATAATGGATAGGAAGGAATGATGAAATCACAAAGTGCTGCAACTTACCACCCTTCAATGGCTTCCTTGAAGGACTAAAGTCATGCATATCACTTCAAGGTCTTAGATCTTGCTTGATTTGCTTGAATGCTTTGGAGACTTACAAAAGTGTTAGCCTTCACAAAACAATGATAACATGAACACACATAGGATTTGACAAAATTTTAGGATCTTGAATTGTTGCAATAAAGATCTAAAATGTTGCTCTTGACTTTCTTGATAGTGCTCTTGATCATAAGTTCACCAATAGTTTTCTAGATGATTTTCAAATGATGCAATAACTAGGTATTTATAGGCATTTCTCTAATTTCCCAAAAATTAAA
>VDFB02348971.1:0-48632 GCA_007258455.2 Sequoia sempervirens | reverse complement strand
TCAACCCATGGGAACAACTTTGCTCAGAAACAGAGAAATTTGTTAATTTTCTGTTTTGAAGTTATTTCACGGTTGTTGTAGATAATCCAAATTAAATAAATAAATAAATTTAATTTTATGTGTTATGTGGGTTGGGGGATTTAAAATATTTTTGAAATATTTTATTTGAAGACTATAGAAGACTCAATTAAATATTTGAGATATTTAATTGCAAATAGACTTTAGAAGAATTAATTAAATATTTGGAATATTTAATTGTGAATGGAATTTAGAGAATTTTTAGAAGAGAAGAATATTTAATCTTTATTTGAATTAAAATTCAAGCCAAGATTATGTGATAATTAATATAAATAAATCGTAACGTTTATTTAATTAATTAAGCAATGGATAAGAAAGTGATTAAATAAACTTATTTATTTAATTGAAATGAAAGAATGAACAATATAAATAAATTATTTAAATTCATTTATACGTAGATTGAATTTCGGAGATTTAATTAAATATTAAAAAAAAAATTAATTAATTACCAGACTATTGAGATGTGACGATTTTTAAGTGTATACATTAATAGCCTTTTCTTGCAGGAGAGACTTGTTTTGATTGTGAACATGCATAGGATGGAAAGGGGAAGGCATGGAAGTGGTATTGTCAAGGCCTAATGCACCATTGTCCATACCAGGAGTAGGAGCTCGTGAGAACCCAAGGTCCACAACAAAAGTGCTATCGTGGGATGCCATGAGTCTAGAACTTCTTCTCACTAAAGTATTATCCTCAGGGCACCAAACACTCATGCAAGTACCACAAAGGAAGGGTGAATGGGAATGCAAGCTAATCTAAAAATGTAAAATGCCAATAACAAAAAAATTGCTAACTATAACAAAGGTGCAAATATAGAAAACAAAAATGCATGAAAATACTAGAAACAGTGCATAATTAATGTCTAAAATATGTGGAGGATTGATTCGCCTTGGGTGGTGAATGAGTCCCAGGATGTAATTTTTTTGTATTTTTCAAAATTTTAAGAATGATTTAAAATATTTTCAAAACACAAATTCAGACATAGAATGTATAGTTTTAGTTTTTTCAATGAAATTGAATGCAAGAATGAAAACTAAATGAGTTTTTCACTAATGCAAAATTAAGGATCCTAGAATGCAAAAACCAATCAATGTCCTAATTGAATGTCAATACAAATGAAACTAGGATGAAAGATATGAATGCAATTAGAAGTTTAAAAAATTTCAAAAGTTGGGTTCACCAAAATGAACTGTAGATTTTGGGAACCTAAAATGCTTGGCTCTCTTCCTAGGGTTTTCCACCTAGAAAGAGAGAGATTTGGGTTCCAAAATTCTTATGCACATTCAAATTAGGATGTATGCAATGTAATGAGATGTAAATGAACTAATATAAATGCAATTGACTGATTAAAATGATCTAAAATGAATGTTAAAGTTCAATTTAAGCTATGTTTAAAAACACACTATGATATGCAAACAACTATGAAAGATGAAGAAATTGAAAGAAATATGTAGAACAAAAGGTACAAGGTAAAATCTAAGTGCACCTGGATGTTGTATGAGCTTTATAGAGTTTTTGGGATGCTTATGAAAAAAAAAAATTCACAGTGGGACTCATTCACCAAGGGTGGCGAATCAGTCCTCCTACTGTTGAAAAAGTGTCAAGAACTGATTTCTAACAGCCCGGAGTTGATTTATGACAAAATGTAGATTTTTTGATTTTAGGTAGGACTCATTCACCAAGAGTGGTGAATCAGTCCTCCCCAAGATTTTTGGAAAATCAAGAGACAACACTGCTACTCCAGATCTGATAATGTCTAAATATTAGGTTATCGGGGTCAATTTTGCAGAAAATGGATAAAAAACACCCAGAATACTTGAAAAGATGATGAGTTGACTTGAAGAGACTAGTTGACTTGAATTCCACTTTTCAACACATTTAAACCTGTTAAATCTACAAAACAAAGCTACAAATATACATGCACAAAGGGGAAAAATGTTGGAGGATTAGTGAATAGGGGTTTGCCTTGGTCAAACCCCACTTTGGTAATCAAACCCAATAGAAATGAATGAAATGTAAAGGAAATGATAAATGAATAACATGCAAGTATTACAAACTTACCAAATCCTTGAATATGAAAATCTAAAGTGATGTCAATGGCTGCTCCAAAGTGTTTGGAAAGTTTTTCAATTGATGATGTAGAATGCTTGAGTGCTTGAATGTATGCTTGAATTATGCATGCTTGAATGAGAAGATTGTTTAGGATATGTCAAATGAGGTTAAAATCACATATTTATGTAAATCTTGTGCCTTACTATCCATTCATACCTCATCACAAGCCAACATGAAGTGAATTTGAGTAAAATCTCAAAATAAATTTTGAAATATTTTTGAATTTAGGGTCAAGGGGGACTCATTCGCCACCCTTGGTGAATGAGTCCCACCTAGGACCCAAAACCAAGTGTCAAAAATAATGTTGTGTTTAATGTTGTTTATCAGGATAGGACCCAAAAATACACTTAATATAAGCATATGAGGGCATAAAGAGACAAAATAAAGCATGAGAAGGGTGTAAATAATGAAAATATGCCTAGAAAAGCATGAAATCTTGTTACAAGACTTTACAAGAGTTCAAAATAGGACTTGTTAATGAATGAAAAGGTGGTTTTTAGGTGAATTGCATTAAATAGAGTCGAGAAGAATGTAGAAATGTTTAACAACACCTTCACAAGACATCATTCTTTGAATTTTAGTACCAAAATAAGCATGTTCAATCCAAGATACATCATAAAATTAAAGCAACATAGTTCCAACACTATGAAACAAGACCTAAAAGACCATGAAAATGACAAGGGTCCATTTTTTGACAACACACATTGCACTATTAAAAATTCAAAATTACATTGAAATATTTCATTTTCAGCTTATTACATTGTGTAATCAGTAAATTGCATTGCTTAGAATCTAAAAATTACATTTTATTCTAAGTTATTGCATTGCCCCTTTGCTATTCTAGGGTTTGTACACTAGGGTTGTAAAACTTGCATGAGCTTTACAACTTGGTGTCCTATTAGTAATAGTATTGTAAGATGCATTTTGAGGCTCATTTCATCCCATAATCTATCACTTGTCATGGATCTTGGGTACTCTAAGTCTCTTCCTAATAGTATTGATAATCAACCCTTCATAGCTCATAGTTTGCATACTTCATTTCCCATTACTTCACCTCCTACAACCAATGTCCTTAACGTCACCAACACCACATCCCCACCATTAACACTTCCACTCAAGCTTGGGGTCTACTCAAAGTCACTTGGTGTAATTCCAATCCCGTCCTCCATGATACCAATGTCCATCCCTACATACACCGGTACACAACCTACTACAGCCTTTCAACCCACAACTACCATTTAACCAACTACAACACTCATGACCACTAGCACCATAGACACTTCCATAGGTATTCCCATAGGAAATACTTCAAACACAATAGCTCAATAATCCACCTTCACCAACCTAAAATTCACTTGTCCTCCACATACATACACTACACCACCTAATTCCCATCAACCTTATAACCAAAATGACCTTCTCATTAACTCACTTTTATAAACGATGACATCCCTTCAAGAAAAAGTGGCAACATTACAATAGAACAATAATCGCCAACCTTTACAATACATCAAGTCCACCCCATTTTCCCTCAACATATTAAGAGCACAAATTCCACAAGGTATAGAGGTCCCTCGATTTGAGAAATATGTTGGGAAAAGAGATCCTATCAGCCATGTTTCTGCCTTCACAACCTTGTGTAGTGACTTCATCTTTTAGGATAAACTTTTGGCTAAGTTATTCCCTCGATCATTAAAAGATACTACTTTAGACTTGTTCTCCTCTTTGACCAACAATTCAATTGGTTCATTCAATGAACTCATTGATTCCTTTTGCAACCACTTCCATATTCACATGGGTCCCAAGTTGACCCTTGCTAGTTTAATGACATGCAAGAAAAAAGAGAATGATAAAGTGATTGATTTCATAGAAAGATATCAAACACTTTAATATTCACAAGTGAACATTAAGATTCCTAATGCTGAATTTCAATGAATTTCCATTACCAACCTAAAAGATAAACTCCAAAGAAAACTTGAAATATTGAGATTTTCATCCTTCACACAATTATGTACAGCCCTTCGTGACCATCAAAACTCGACTAGTGGTCATGATGTGAAAAATCCCCATAGTCATCCTGAAAGTTTTGAGTCCATGACTCAAAAAAATTATCAACCTTTCAAGAAAAAAAATAAGGGCTTTTTATAATTAAATCCTCCTCATAAAATTCATAAAAACAATAATCAAGTGGTTGTTATAAAGACAACAACTCCTTTTGGATAACGGGAGATAGAGTTCACCCCTTTACTCGATACTCATCATAATATCATGTTGCAACTTATTAACAAGAACATGCTTGTACCTTACCTCCTATTAAAGAACGTGACCCTACTATACCATTGCCTAAAGGCTTCCACAAAAATGCTTATTGTCATTACCATCAACAAAATGGAGATGGTACAAAATACTATAAGCATCTTAAACATCTTGTGCAAGACCTTATTGACAATAATCAACTTCAGATTAGAGGTATGAATGATCAAGTTAATAATTTTGTAGCCCCTCCTAATCAAAATTTTCAAATATTTACAAATCCCATGCCTAAGCACAATATTTCATTTGTCAAAGCTAGTGAAACAAAGAAAGATGTGATGAATGTTGACACAAATGATGACAATATGGATTTTCTTCAACAAAATCCTCTAGATGAAGTGATAGCATTTATCGAAGCTAGACCTCATAAGCGATCGACTAGACAACCTATTGGCATTGTTTTCTCATAAATTGACATACTTAAACATGCATTTGATGGTCCTCTTTACATAGGTGTCTGAATTAATAACAAGCCCACTAATGGGATATTGATTGATCCCATTTGTGGAGAGAATGTGATCATAGAAGAATTATTATATTTTCATGAACTATATCAAGTAACATATGATAACCCATGAAATGGTGAAAAATAGTGGTGCTTTCTTTCATTTCTAGGGTTTTGGACCTAAAAGGAGAAAGACCAATTTTTTGACCTTTCACTCAAGAACAAACCCTTGAGATTTCAATGCAAAGCATATTGAAATTTGACAAAGGGAAGGTTTTAGGGATTGAATAGTAGCTAACAGAGGGTTCACCACCAAGTGTAAACTTGGAAAAGACAATATGCTAGAAAACACGGTGTGATATGCAAACAAATGCTAAACAACTTAAGAAAGATGAAAAAATTGTATTGAAAAGCTATGAAACTGAAAGTGTGCACCTAGAAGACTAAAGATGGTAGAATGGAGGTCTCGATCACTAAAAACTCTACTATTGAAACTGACTGGGACTCATACACCAGGCTGGGTGAATTAGTCCAATTTTATAGAAAATGCACTAGAGTGGGTTTCAGCCAAAAGGGTATCTGGATCTGAAATTTTATTCAGACCTGTACAGTGGGACTCATTTTCCCGTAGTGGTGAATCAATCCACTTCTTCTTTCCTAGAAATTCTGAAGTGGATTTTGTGCCTCTTGATCTATTTTTCTCTTCCTTTCTTATTTTTGGATCTGAAACTACAAAATACCTCATGTAGGTCTCCTCCAATCTTCTCCAAGGCTTGATGAAAACTTTGACAACTTTTAGGGACTTGAAAAATTTTCTCCAACTTTACTTCTTAGAAAATATGCAACCTAGCTTTACAAATCACACACAAGAAGAGGGAAAAATGTTGCGGGGGTTTGTGAATAGGGGTTTTCCTTGGTCAAACCCCTTGTTGGTAATTAAACCTTGAAATGGAATGAAATATGGAAAGAGAATGATGAATGAACAAATAGCAATGTTGCAACTCACCAAACCCTAGCAATGAGGTGCTACCAACATGTAAGTAATGGCTCCAATGGATGTAGACTTGGACTCTTGCTTGATGTTGATTGATCTTGAATGCAATGCTTGCTTGAAACACAAATCCTACACCAAAATTGTTAGCTCTAAAACAACATGATGCAAGCAATCTTTGACATGATAATTGACAATTGAAGAATGCTCTAGAATGCTCTTTTGAATGCTCAAATTCTCTTGTGAACTCTCTTGAATGCTAGGTGAGAATATGAGTGAAAGAACCTTGTATTCATACTTAATTATGCAAGAATTCCCAAAAATACAAAACTACAAGCTGACATCAGATCTAGGAGAATAAAATCGCACTAGAAATTTGAAATAAATTTTCATTTTGGTCACATAGGACTCATTCACCCAAGGTGGTGAATGATTCCCATCACACAAAATGTATGGGATCAAAAATGAAAAGTTTCTAGAAATGTGTGAAACCTGCATTAGGACCAAAAATACCTAGGTGGGAATCATTCACCCAAGGTGGTGAATGAGTCTTAGACACTAAATCTAGGCCACATAAGCTAGGAACACCTGAATTATGATTGGTTACTAGTTGGTGTCAGGATTATCCTCAAAAAGATGCAATAAATGAGGCTTGTGGATGCAAAATGGGGCCAATTAAAGCATAAGAAAGCCAAATTATTAATGACAAGCCTAGAGGAATGTGAAAGTGTTTTACAACACTTTACAACACTCCAAATAAGGAAAGATTAAGATTAATTATGATTAAAATTACGTTTATTATGCTCAGTTAATTGACAAAACCCTAGAAAAGTGAGAAAGTGTGTCACAACACTTCACAACGCTTTTGAAAGGCGCCATTAAATTACATTAGTTCACCAGGGCCCAAGACCTAATGTGAATGTGTTACCCACATTACAACACTAAATCAAGCCCACATTAAGCCAAAATCCACAAGGAGGTCCCAAAGGAGTGCGTAAAATTTCAAAGGATCCTTTTTTCAACACTACATTTAGCCCCCCCTTTAGTGAGAGGATGAACCTGCTTCAAACTCACACTAAAGTAGACAAACACACACCAAGAAGGGTTCTAGTGAACTAATGCCAGCAAGATGAGACAACAACAATAAAGAGGGGTGATCAAGGCCCCAAGATCAAGAGCCCATGGTAAACTAAACATAAGCACAAAGGAATGCACATGAAAATGGTATTGTGGACAAAGATTTTGGCACCCTAAGGCTTTCTTGAACTTCTAGGGTTTTTAACCTAAAAGTAGAAATATGGGCCAAAATGGGAAATGTCTACACTCAAAATAAATGCAAGGATGAATGAAATATTCCTAAATGTAATGTCTTAATGAAATAAACTGATAAATAAAGATGATTATTAATGAAAAACCTAAGATATGCAAGTTGTTTGAAAACACATTATGATATGGAAAAACACCTAGAAAGATTAATAGATATGAAATCAAAGAAGAATAGAAAACAAAAACAAAAAGTGTGGACCTGGAAATGTGTTTTAGACTAGATTAAAGACTAAAAATGTTGTTGATCGTAAAAATTTGGCCTACTAGGACACTTACGCCATTCTGGGCAACCTAGTCCCAAATATGGAAAATTGCACCAGAGCCCATTTTAGCCAAATGGGTATCCAAACCTATAGAAAACTATGAAAAGCAGGTACAATTGGAATAAGTCACCACCATTGGTGGCTTAGTCCACTTCTAAATTTCTAAAAGTCTGAAAGTGGAAATGAAAGCCCTCGATTTGCACTTCAGTTCCTAATAGGTGTCCACCTTTGAAACTCTAATTTTTGGCTCTATAAGTGACTCTTTGTGGATATTTTTACCTAGCCAATAAGGACATGTCTTCAAAAACTTTTCAACCTATTCTTCAATGATTTCCAAGCCTTTAAGATACCTAAATCTGCAAACACACAAGGAAAGAAAGAGAAACATTAGATGTTAGGGCATGGGGGTTTGCCTTGGTCAAACCCCTTTTTAGGTAATTAAACAAAAATGAAGAAATAATATAATGAAGCATGAAATAATGGAGTTTTACACTTTCCGTAATGATAGAACTTGATTTTCTACAGCAAAAGATGAAGAATATTCCCTTGAATGCCTTAGAAAGCCATCTTGATGACTTAGAATGCTAAAACCCTAGCTTACTTGACTTGAGGTGGAAGATAGATGATGAATAAGATGAATGAGTTGATGATAAATTAGGGTTTAAAGGCTTGTATTTATAGGAATTCCACCTAATTTTCCCATTAATTTGATCCCCAAGGCCAACATGAAGGAAAAAAAACCTTAAAATCTTTGTTTTGCTTGTACCTCAAAAATAGCCCAAATGGGACTAAGTCACCAAGCTAGATGACTTAGTCCCACCTAGATTGGACTAATTCACCCAGATGGGTGACTTAGTCCCCATAGGGGCTCTTTTGTCAGCTAGATTATCAGGGAATAGAGAAATTAGGTTTGTAGATATCATAATTTTTTGTTGACTATTTGATCAAATTATGCCTCAGGATGCATAATATGGGCAATAGGGGCCTATTAATGATGATGTAAAGAGTAATTAGGGCTTGGGACTCAAATTTCAATCTAAAAGTGTGATTAAATACACTTTGCATCATTAAAATGAGGCCCACATAGCCTAGAAAGGCACAACATCCAATGTGAATGTGTAAGACACATTACAACACTAGATTAGAATTAGGTTTAATTTACAAGACTTCTAGATTAATGTGAGAATGAAATTAAATGCATTTTGTAACATTGAATTATGTGAAAAATAGGTCCATTAGACTTAAATGCTTAGTAAAAATCTAGAAAAGTGTGAAAGTCCTTTACAACACTTTACAACACCTTTACAAAATGCATTTTATATAGTTTTCTAGTGTCCAAGACCTAGGGTGGATGCATAAAACACCTCACAACACTAAATCAAGGCATCATTAAGTCCAGATTGTAATCAATTATTCCCATATCAAGCAAGGTATACACTATTTGGCAACACAAATATAAAGAACAGAAACAAGGCCAATCATACGCTGCCAAAGATGAGAAAGAGAAAAGAAAAGAAAAGAAAGAATTGGATAAATATTTGATCATTTTTCCATCTTGATGTGGATGAGGTCTAGGTTGTTTTTCTAGAAAAACGCATACTCACTCTGAGGAGACGGAACTCCTAGATGTTTGTTGTGTGAGAAGTCCTAAAAATTGAGAAACATACACTCATGGTTGGTATGCACTCACACACACACAAGTGGCTATGGGGAAAGTCATGCCTTGTATTGTACTTCCCACGCAACCAAACCAAAGTTATACCTCCTAATAACTTTAATAAGGCACCACACAAAAATAATTTTTGAGCTTCATGAGATGAGCAAAACTTTGTATGCTTGGAGCTCATGAAAAAATAGGATGGCTCCACAGACATGCAAGTTATATTATGCAAGGTTTCCATTTAACAAATGAAAAATGCAAAGAATTTTCAAAAGAGTCTTTCTTAGTTCAAGTGAGGTCTTTAACTTAGTGAATGTTTCCAAGAGAGGACCAATCAAAGAATAGAAAATTCGCAACTTAGGGGATGTGGTATGTTGCATCAAGACACTAAGAGGAATGTAATATGCTAAGAGAGATTATGCTCTTGAAGGACATTACACCCAGTGTCATCCAAAAAGCGACAAAAAAATCATATGAAGTAAGAAGGTTACACTAAGAACCTAGAAAAGGAAAAGTGAAAAAGAATAATTCCTATGTATGCCCCCACTTTAAAGGAATTTTTGAACACCATGCTATGAGAAATTACTTTAAAGTAGTTAATGAAAAATGAAAACAAGAAAGAAGACATGAGCCAACTTGGAAAGCTCTATGCCAAGTCATATGTTTCTGAGTAATGCTACATCATGCAAGAGAAAAAGAAAAGAAATAGGTTGCCCCAAAATGAAAACACCAAACACATAAGGGATGTATGGATTTGGTGTTAGTATGTTCTTTGCTGCAATGTTTTTTTAGAGAACTTGGAACTATCATCATCCCCCAAATACACATAGAACTAGAAGAATGACACAAAGAGAGAAAAAACAAAAAAATATTTTGGGTCAACATGGAAGAGACATGGGGTGTTTTGATGCCTTCTGTCATCCCAGAAAGGAAAACACAAGAAAAATGAAAAGAAAAGGTGAAAGAAAAAAGAAAAAAATTTGGGTCAACATGAAGGATACATGAATGTCTCAATTCCTTGCGTCATCCCCCAAAGGAAAACACAAGACAAAGATAAGTGCAAAAGAAAATGAAATCCTTTTGGGTCAACATGAAGGAAAAATGAATGTCTCAATTCCTTGCGTCATCCCCAAAAGGAAACACAAGAAAAAAATAAAGATGAAAAGTGAAAGCGATGCACGATATATAGAGGAATGAAGGTAAAGATAGAGGAAAGTTACAAAGAGAGAAAAAATCAAACAAAACATCACAGGGGATCACATTACGCACATGCAATCACACAAAAGAAAGAGAAAAAAAATGCAAAATACTAGTAAGGAAAATGTGAGTCAACCTATGAGCAATTCATCTACCTCCCAATCTCAGTCTATATAAGTGAAAGGTGAATGACGAATTGGAGGGACAATGAAAAAATGCATTTCTAGGATAAGGCTAAAAATTGCTTGCCCCCACCGAGTGAGAGACAAGAATGAGCCAAGGTAGGTGATGGGAAAGGTCATGTAATGGTGAGAATAAAATATTCTACAACTATTACATGAAAAGGGGTGAAGCAATATTAAGCTAGGAAATCACACTATGGATATCATTCCCATCAAAGTGAAAGCTTTTTAATATTAATTAAAATTCATAACATTCATTAGTATAAATGTCCGAGAACTCAATGATATGCACAATGTGGAACTTTTGTATCTTAAGGATATAGAATTAATTGATTCATAGGTGGTAATGTTATCAATTCTTTGTTCAAAATCAATTTTAGTTTCCTTACACTTTTGGGTGGTGGGTGAGGAGACTTTAGTTTTTCTAACTTGTAAGGCCTCTTGTGCTTGCTAGATTCACCCTTCTCTCTAATTGAAGGACAAGGATCTAAAGTGATCCTCTCATCCTTGTCATTGTTATGAGTGATTGGTTGTTCTTTAGGAAGAAGGACATTTAGATCAAGAGTGGAATCGAATATCACCACACCATCATCTCAGAGCCTTAGATATTCTCTAGGAGGCTTGCTATTATGAGAGGGATCTTGATATCCTAACCCCTTTGTGTTTTCATCTGTTGGTTTTTGCTCTAAGAATTGATGAATTTCATGTTCACTTGTTGTATTGAACATCCTTGTTTGCTCAAGATTATGAAGCCTTTTCCATATGTTTCTTCAAGATTTATGAGACTATTTGTTACTTTGTTATCATAAAATGGTTGAGTGTTCTCTTGTCTAGAGGAACTAGGTTCACTTGTTGTAGGGAACTTAGGTTCAACTTTTGTTTTAGAATGTAAGTAACAAAACATCTCAAGAGGTGGTATTGTAGAAGGATTTTGTTGGTTCATGTATGGATAAAAGGATGCATTAGCTTCAAGGTTATCAAGACAATCATTTAGGAAATTATTCATGATGTCATCATCTTCTCCAATGATGTCAACATCATGAGGAGGAAATGCATTAGGAGTTGAGTGAGCATGAGTGAGTTCAATTTCATTAGGGTCATTGCCAAAGTTACAACTTGACATATCTACTAAGTACATGAATGACATCCAAAGCTTACTAAATAAAACAAATATCCATTATGCAAATTTCAGATTCTAAACTATGCAAAAATACAATTTTTATTTTAAGCAATGCAAAAGATGAATGTATGCTAAATGCAATTAATTGAATGAAACAGAAAATCTACAAACTGAAACAAACAGATAACAATAGCAAGCAAAAACTCAAAAACTAAACTATAAATACTAGAAAATGTAGTGAAAAATATGCAATGGGACTGATTAGCCCAAGGTAGCAAATGGGTCTAGGTACTAATTTTTTTTAAGGTTTTCAAATTTTTTTAATTGAATTTTATGCTTTTTATGTTTTTTGATGCAAATCTGAGATGCAAATGCAAAATTTTACTATTTTTTAATGAGATTAAGTGCAATAATGCAAGCTGAATGAGCTTTTCACTAATGCAAATTTTGAAACCATAGAATGTAAATGGAAATCCTAATGCAATATTAATGCAAGCTAAATATAGGATGTAAATTCACTCCAAATCAGAATTATGATGCTCTATATGCAGTTTCACCAAAATGAAATGGTGAAAATTTGTGGTGCTTTCCTTCACTTCTAGGGTTTTGCACCTAAAAGGAGAAAGACCAATTTTCCAACCTTTCACTCAAGAACAAACCCTTGATATTTAAATGCAAAGGAGATTGAAATCTAACAGAGGGAAGGTTCTAGGGATTGAATAATAGGTAACGAAGGGTTCACTACCAAGTGTAAACATGGAAAAGACAATATGCTAGAAAACATAGTGTGATATGCAAACAAATGCTAAATGACTTAAGAAAGATGAACAAACTGTAATGAAAAGCTATGAAACTAAAAGTGTGCACCTAGAAGACTGAAGATGGCAAAATGGAGGTTTGGATTACTAAAAAATTTGTTGTTGAAGTTGACTAGGACTCATATGCTAGGTTGGGTGAATTAGTCCAATTTTCTGGAAAATACACTAGAGTAGGTTTTAGCCAAAAGGGTATCCTGATCTACAAAAATCTTGTATGGGCCTGTATAGTGAGACTCATTTTCCAGTAGTGGTGGATTAGTCCACTTCTACTTTCCTAAAAATTATGAAGTGGATTATATGTGCCTCTGGGTCTGCTTTGTTCTTCCTGACTAGTTTCCAGATCTGAAACTACAAAATACCTCTTGTAGGTCTCCTCCAAGCTTTTCCAAGGCTTGATGACAACTTTGACAACTTTTCTCCAACTTTGATTCTCGAAAAATCTACAACCTAGCTCTACAAATCACACACAAGAAGAGGGAAAATTTTTATGTGGGTTAGTGAATAGGGGCTTTCCTTTTTCAAACCCCTTGTTGGCTATTAAACCTTGAAATAGAATGAAATATGGAAAGAGAATGATGAATGAAAAAATAGAAATGTTGCAGCTCACCAAACGCTTGCAATGAAGTGTTGTAAAAATATAAGTAATGGCTCCAATGGATGTAGACTTGGACTCTTGCTTGGTGTTGATTTATCTTGAATGCAATTCTTGCTTGAAACATAAATCCTACCCCACAATTGTTAGATCTAAAACAAGATGATGCAAGTAATGTTTGACATGATTATTGAAAATTTAATAATTCTCTAGAATGCTTGATAATCTATGATTTAAATTCCTTGAATTCTTTTGTGAATGTTCAAATGCTCTTGTGAACTCTCTTGAATGAAAGGTGATAATATGAGTGAAAGAACCTTGTATTCATACTTAATTATGTAGGAATTCCCAAAAAATACAACACTACAAGCCGACATTAGATCTAGGAGAATGAAATCCTACCATAAATTTGATTTAAATTTGAATTTTGGTCACACGAGACTCATTCGTCCAAGGTGGAGAATGAGTCCCATCACACATAATGTATGGGACCAAAAATGAAAAGTGTCTAGAAATGTGTGAAACCTGCATCAAGGCCAAAAGTACCTAGGTGGGACTCATACACCCAAGGTAGTGAATGAGTCCCACACACTAAATTTGTGCCACACAAGATAGGAACACCTAAATTATGATTGGATACTAGGTGGTGTTGTTGTAGGTATCAACAAGTTTTGGTGGTGTTGTCATTAATGTTGTCATTGATGTAAACATAGTTCAATATGTTGCAGATTCTACATGTATAGTTGAGATGTTGTGAGTACATGGAGCTATCTTTATGGTGTTGTAGATGTGATGGTTTGATGAGTTTCCAAATGCTTTTGAGAAAATTAATAAAGAAGACAAGTTAGTGATAAATGTGTTTAGAAATTTCTCCAGTATGTGCTCCACATTTCTCCTTTGTTGATCCTATACTTTTGTGGATCTGAAGGTTTGATAATGATGATATCTCCTAAATTTTAGCTCCTGGTTTAATGCTACGTGAAAGTTACATTCACTGGTATGTGAACTGTTCTAGCAGAGTTGGTCTTCTGTGGACTGGGAGAAATACTTTTGCTCTACAATCCTCCTTTGTTTCATTTCAGATCTTGTAGATCCGGGATATGTCTTGTGAAGGTATTTTATATGCTCTGGAAAAGAGGTTTGAAGTTTGGTAATCTCAAATTCATGTTTCAATGTTTCAAGTGTGAGTTTGTCTAGTCTGAATGGATTGGTGAAAGGTGTTCAGTGTTTGAAGTTTTTTGCATTTTTTGTGGATGTATCTAGAAGATTCTAAGATGTAGTCTCATGCATAATGAAGTGTTTTGTGGCATCCACATGTCATCTTCTTGTTTGGAAGTGTGTACATCATTATTCTTTTGTGTTTTCATTAGGTTTGGCCAACCTAGTGTTTACACTTCATTCAAAGAATAAAATTTAATTAAGAAAGCATGTGGTTGATTCAAGATATTATTTTTGATCTCAAAAAAAAAAAATTATTGGTCCACTCTCATTCCTTTCCACTGCGATAATGTTGAGTTTCCAACCTAATTTTAATTTATGAAATAAGGTATTTGCGGCTAACCTTGGAGAAAGTTTCTAAGGTTAAGGATGGTATAAAAGCAAGATGAACTGTGAAGAGTTGCATGACAGTGTGATGCAAAGTGATAAAAGTAAGCCAAAAATCATAATAGCAAAAGTATGTGTGTGTGTGAGTGAGTTGTGATAGTAGTTCTTCATTGTTTTGGATTCCTAAAGGCAGTGAGCTAAATGTTTATGAAATCCTTATTCAGGTTGTGGTGGATCTTTTGTTCTCTTTTGTATCTATAGGCAATCAGCCTCCCAGTTGAACAATGAGTCCTCTTCTAGGCAGTGAGCCTTTGTATTTGGTTTTATAATCTTTTGTATTGTGAGTTAACCCTCACCGTGGTTTTTCCCTTATTGGGTTTTCCATGTAAAAATATGGTGTTCATTGTGTTGATTTATTTTCAATTATTTGTGTTTCATGCTCTTAGTTAATAAAAGAATAGTGTAGTTGTGGAATTAATAAGTGTTCAAGTTTTAATTTTGAATCTTGTGACAATTGATTCACCTCCCCTCTCAGTTGTCCTGCACCTGTTTAAAAATTGGAATCAGAGCTTTGGTTCCTTGGTGTAGAGCTTAACCGCTTAAGGAAGATCTAATGGTGCATAAGTTGGTGATCCCTATGCTCGATGGAACTGACTACAATGATTAGAAGGGAAAAATGAAAGGATATATTATCTCTCTTGGTTTCAAGACCTAGAAGGTTCTTCAGATAAAGTATACACCTCCGCCTGGTGGTCTAACTACTGCAGATGAGATTTCTGCTTATGAAGAAAATGAGAAGGCAAAGTATGCTATTTGCAGTGGCTTATCTAAAAATGAGCGAGCTAAGGTTCTTTCTTTAGATACTACATATGAAGTCTAGAAGAAGTTGGAAGACATGTATGAAGGAAATGAAAGAGTGAAATTGACAAAGAAGTTGGCGGTGAAGCGCAGATTTGTAAATCTGAAAATGGAAGAAGGTGAAGAATTTACAAGTTTCTTTTAGAGGGTTGAATTGACTGCAAATGAAGTTAGAAATCAAGGAGGAAAACTATTAGATGAAGAAATAATTGAGAAGATCATGATCACCCTACTAGATTGCTACAGTGATAAGATCTTAGTGATTGAAGAAATGTATGATCTTAAGAAGTACACTTTAGAATTGTTTTTTGGCACCTTGCAAGAATTTGAGATGATAAAGTTTTGGAAAGAAGACAAGATGGAAGAAAATAAAAAAATGGAATTTAAGGAAATGAAGATTGAAGAAAAATTTCACCAGGAAATTGAAGAAAGGCATTGGAAAGTATAAAGGCTCAAGAGAATAAGAGGAATAGGATGAAAGGTACTTTGGTTACCGATTTCCATGCAAGACAGGATGAAGACTACTAGGTAATTAATAGTGGATGTTCTAATCACATGACCAGAGATAAGAGTAAGTTCATTAAACTTGAGAAATATGATGGTGGTTTAGTTATGTTTGGTGATGATTCAAGAGCTAAGATCTATGGGAAAGTTTCAATTAGTTTTGATGGACTGTACAGTACTAATGATGTATATTATGTGAAGGGTTTGAGGCATAACCTTTTGAGTGTTGGTTAGATGTGTAGCAATGGTTTTAAACTTTTTTTTTAGAATAATACCTATGAAATTAGAAAAGGATCCAAAAATGGAGATATGATTACTACTAGAAGAAGAACTCATGGAAACATCTATCATCTGAAGGTAGTTGATGGTCATTGTCTTGTATCTCAAATCAGTGAAAGTTGATTATGGAACCAAAGAATAGGAAATGTAAATATTAATAACCTGGTCAAAATTAGTTCAAAGGAGATTGTTTGAGGGCTTCCTTGAATCACAAGACTTGCTAATGCTATCTATAGAATTTGTCAATTAGGGAAACATACAAGATGCAACTTGAAGGGAAAGGAAAATTCTACTATTAGAATGTTGGAGATAGTTCATACTAATCTATGTGGTCCAACTAGGATTGGAAGCCTAAATGGTGGCAAATATTTCATGTTGTTTATTGAATATTATACTCGAATGACATAGGTTGATTTTCTTAGAGAAAAGACTCGGGATCTAGATAGGTTTAAGGTATTCAAAGCAAGAGTGGGAAATGAAGTAAATTTGAAAATAAAGTGTTTGAGATTTGATAGAGGTGGAGAATTCATTTATGGTGAATTTAATGCATTCTATGAACAACATGGCATAAGAAGATAGTTTTCCGCTCCAAGAACCCCTCATTAGAATGGAGTAGTTGAAAGGAAAAATAAGACAGTACATGAAGCTACTAGAACCATGATGAAAGAATCAAATGTACCGGATGTGTATTGGTGAGAGGAAATACACATTATTGTTTATGTTCTTAATAGAGTTCAGATAAAATACAATAGAACAAAGACTCCTTTTGAGTTGTGGATTGGTAAGACTCCTACTATGAAGTATTTCAAGGTATTTGGAAGCAGATGTTATATTAAAAGAGATGATGAAAATCTTGGAAAGTTTGATGCTAGATGTGATGAAGGAATCTTTCTTGGATACTCTACTACTAGCAAAGCATACAAATGCTTTAATAAAAGATTGAGAAAAATTGTTGAAAGTGCTAAAGTGAAAGTTGATGAAGACATACACAGACCTATTGAGATAAGTGAAGTTGAACCTAATGATCCTATCTATGGATATGTACCTAAGGAAAACAAGGAAAAGGAAGAAGAAAAGAAAGAAGAACAAGTGGAAGAAGAAGAAGAGAATGAACTGGAACCTATTGTTAAGACTCCTAAGTATGTACAGAAGAATCATCCAAAGGAATAGATAATTGGAGATAAAAGTGAAGGTACAAAGACTAGAAGCAGAGTTGCAAGTGAGGTAAATTTGTGTTTTCTCTCTAAATTTGAACCTAATTATGTGAGTGAAGCATGTGAAGATGAGGATTTGATGAAAGATATGAAAAAAGAGTTGCAACAGATAAGAAAGAATGAGACATGCGAACTAGTCCCTAGGCCTGTGAATAAAAATGTGATTGGCTCAAAATGGGTGTTTTGGAATAGGCTAAATGAAAGTGGAGAAGTTGTAAGGAATAAGGAAAGACTAGTATGCAAGGAATATTCACAAGTTGAAGGTATAGATTTTGAAGAAACATTTTCCCCTATAGCCAGAATGGAAGCTATTAGGATGTTTTTGGCATTTTCTGCCTAAAAGGACTTCAAATTGTATCAAATGGATGTTAATTTAGCATTTCTAAACAATGAATTAGAGGAAGAGTTGGACATGGAATAACCTGAAGGGTTTCAGTTATCTAAGAAAATGGACATGGTTTGTAAGTTGAAGAAAGCATTGTATGGATTGAAGCAAGGTCCTAGAGCCTAGTATGCAAGATTAGCTAGATACCTGAAAAAGAAAGGATTCAACAAAGGTTCTGTTGACAACAATCTTTACTTCAAAGTGCAAGGTAACAAAATTTTGATATTAGTTGTATATGTTGATGATATCATCTTTGGTGGAAATGAAGGCGTGTGTGAAAAGTTTGTTGAAGAGATGTAGAAATAATTTGAGATCTCTATGATTGGTGAATTGAATTTCTTCCTTGGACTATAAGTGAATCAAACTAATAAAGGGATATTCATTTCATTATCTAAGTATGTAAAAGAGTTATTGAAGAAATTTTGAATGGATGATTCCAAACCGGTTTGTACTCCTATGGTAATTGGATGTAAACTAAGCAAAGATGATGAATCTACTAAGACTAATTAGAGAAAATACAAATCTATGATTGGCAGATTGTTGTATCTTACTACTAATAGATCAGATATTATGCTTGTAGTATGTTTAGTTTCTATATTCCAAGCAGATCCTAGAGAAGCACATATTACAGTTGTAAAGAGGATATTTAGATATCTTAAAGGTACATTGGATTATGGATTATGGTATCCTAAGAGTGATGATTTCACCTTGATTGCTTATACAAATGTTGATTGGGTCAGATGTGTAGATGACCAAAAGAGTACCAATGGTGGTCCTTTCTTTCTTGGTGGAAGATTAGTTTCATGGTTGAGTAAAAAACAAGACTTGATTTCTTTATCCACTATAGAGGAAGAATATATTTTCGCAGCATCTTGCTACACATAGGTTTTGTGGATGAAGAAACTCTAAAAGACATTAGAGGGATATGTGATGAGCCTATTTCTATTTTCTATGATAACAAAAGTGCAATAAAAATTTCAAAGAAACCGGTCATGCATTCAAGAAAAAAACACATATCTATCAAGTATCATTTCCTAAGAGAAAAAGTTTTGGACAATGAAGTCAGATTGGAGTATGTGACAACAAAGGAACAAATTGTAGACATATTTACTAAGGCTCTTCTGATGGATACTTTTGAGCATCTTAGGGAGAGGTTGGGGGTCATTGGCCCTCTAAACTAAGTTTGCATGAAGGTGCATCAGCCCAATGAATTTACAAATTCCTTATTTATCTGGACTGATAGATGGGTCTACTCTGTAGGGGAGTAGAAATGGTTTCCATTGTTACAGTATGAGTGTACTCCTAATGGGGAGTAATCAAAGTTGTTGATATTTTCCATTGATGTCAAATTGGGGGAGAAAGTCATGTGAAAAATAGTTGCAAAGGAAGAGAACGTGTTCTCCCAATATATTGTGTAAATTTTTTGTCTTTGGTGGTTTTTCACATCATGTGTTGTCATCAATGACAAAGGGGGAGATTTTTGCAAGTATGAGCAAGTTTTGGTGGTGTTGTCATTAATGTTGTCATTGATGTCATCATAGTTTAGTATGTTGTAGATTGTACATGTATAGTTGAGATGCTACTGAGATGTTGTGAGTACATGGAGCTATCTTTATGGTGTTGCAGATGTGCTAGTTTGATGAGTTTCCAAGTGCTTTTGAGAAAATTAATAAAGAAGAGAAGTCAGAGTGATGAATGTGTTCAAAAAGTGCTTTGGTATGTGCTTTTCATTTCTCCTATGTTGATCCTATGCTTTTGCAGATATGAAGGTTTGATAATGGTGATCTTGTGGTGATATCTCCTAAGTTTTAGCTTTTGGTTTAATGGTACTTGAAAGTTACATTCACTGGTATGTGAATTGTTCTGGTAGAGTTGGTATTCTATGGACTAGGAGAAATATTTGTGCTTTGTAGTCCTCCTCTATTTCATTTCACATATTGCAGTTCTAGGATCTATCTTGTGAAGGTCTTTTCTATGCTCTGGAAAAGAGGTTTGAATTTTGGTGATTCGGAATTCATGTTTCAATGTTTCAAGTATGAATTTGTATAGTTCGGATGCATTGGTGAAAGATGTTTAGTGTTTGAAGTTTGTTACATTTGTTGTGGATGTATCTAGAAGATTCTAAGATGTATTATCATGCATAATAAAGTGTGTTGTGGCATTTGCATGTCATATTCTTGTCGGGAAGCACGTACATCATTGTTCTTTTCTGTTTTCATTAGGTTTGCCGACCTGGTGTTTACACTTCATTCAAAGAATAAAATTTAATTAAGGAAGCATATGGTTGATTTGAGATATTATTTTTTTATCTCAAAAAATGTTTTTATTGGTCCACTCTCATTCCTTTCCATCATGGAAATGTTGAGTTTCTGACCTAATTTGAATTTATGAAATAAGGTATTTTTGGGTGACCTTGGAGAAAGTTTCTAAGGTTAAGGATGATATAAAAGCAAGAAAAATTGTGAAGAGTTATATGACAATGTGATGCAAAGTGATGAAAGTGAGCCACAAATCATAAGAGCAGAATTGTTTGTGTGTGAGTGAGTTATGACAGTAGTTCTTCATTGTGTTGGATTGCAAAAGGTAGTGACCTAAAGGTTTTTGCAATCCTTATTCAAGCTATAGATGTGTGTTAATTTTTGTGGTTTATCTTTTGTTCTCATTTGTATATGTAGGTAGTGAGTCCTTTCTATAGGTAGTGAGCCTTTGTACTTGTACAATGAGTCCTCTTCTAGGTAGTGAGTCCTTGGCAGTGAGCCTTTGTATTTTTTTTTATAATCTTTTATATTGTGAGTTAACCCTCACCATGGTTTTTCCCTTATTAGGTTTTCCACATAAAAATCTGGTGTTCACTCTCTTGATTTACTTTCTATTATTTGTTTTCTTACTTAATAATAGAATAGTGTGGTTGTGGACTTAATAAGTGTTGAAGTTTTAATTTTGAATCTTGTGACAACCAATTCAATCCCCCCCCTCTCAATTGTCTTGCACCTTTTTAATAGGTGTTGGTATTATCCTCAAAAAGATGCAATAAATGAGGCTTTTGGATGCAAAATGGTGCCAAGTAAAGCGTAAGAAAGCCAAATTATTAATGACAAGCCTAGAGGAATGTGAAAGTGTGTTACAAAAATTTACAAAACTTCAAATAAGGAAATATTAAGATTAATTATTATTAAAATTTTGTCTATTATACTCAATTAATTTATAAAACCCTAGAAAAGTGTGAAAGTGTATTACAACACTTCACAACACTTTTTCAAGGAACCATTAAATTCCATTAGTTCACAAGGACCCAAGACCTAATGTGAATGTGCTACCCACATTACAACACTAAATCATGGCCACATTTAGCCAAAATCCACAAGGAGGACCCAAACAAGTGTGAAAATTGTCAAAGGATCCTTTTTTCGACACTATAATCCACAAGCATGGATCAAGACACATAATGGATTTTCTTGCCCTACGATATGCTTGATAGATCTCCCTTTAAAGGTTGGACCAAAAACATTAACAATCTCATTTTCCACCATCCCACAATTGGACCAATTTCATGTGAAGCTAGGCTATCCATGGCTTCACTCCATGAATTTTGTTCCTTTGGTTGTGCATAAATGTCTAAAGTTTCCATTTGACAATGATATCTTCACTGTGCATCATATTGGATTTAATCCTGCCTAGGAAAAAGGGAAATTTTCACTAGATTACTTTTTTCTGGAGCCTATGGAACCTATCAAGCCTCATGAAGATTTCTTTTTCAAATCATATCAAAAATTCAAGGCAAAGAAAATAGCAGAATTATCCCTTTGCAATATGCCTGAATCTATGACCAAACCAACTAACCTTGAGGAAACAATGATTGAACCAAAAACACTTCTAGGCATACAAGAACAATTTATAGAACCTCCTCCAATTTCCTACAAGAGATAATGAGATAACACAAGCAATTCCATTGTACCTCCTAGAGTCAAACAAGTTTACAAATTCAAAGAGAATACGGTTGAGAAACCTCATATTGTTTCTTCTATTCCTCCCAACGAAGAGAAGCAACCTATGATTGAAAAACCCACTCTTACACAAAAACAACTTGAATATATAGACTGAAAATAAATTGAAGTGCTACAGATCGTAGATGTGGATGTCATGCTATTGCTCATAGATTACAAACTCAAGAAAATAGCAACAATATAGAAAATCAAAATCCAAACCTACCTGAAGTAATGCGTGATGACTCTCAACCCTCTCCAAAATATGAACAAGAACATTGCATGGACATTGTTATTTGACCTCCTATTGTGATTAACTTAGATTTTGAAATTGATATTGCAAAGATTGATGAACAAGTGCATGATGAGTTGAATACATTGTTTTCTTCTTCTATGAGCTTAGATGACAAATCTCATACTAAGAGTGTTGAACTTGGTGCATGTCCTAGTTTGGCACTTGATGTTGTCCCTTTGGCTAGTTGCCTACCTTCCATTTATACCAACCAAGATTGGGAGGCAGACAACCTAATTTAGGTTGACTCACCTGCACGCCTTACTAGTTTTTTTCTTTTTCATGTTTTTTCTTTATCTGATTGCATGTGCATAATGTGATCTCTTGTTTCATTCCATTTGATGTACATCTCTCCTTTGTGCATTCCTTTATATGTACCTTCATTCTTCTCTATTTCATAAGCTTTCTTTATCTTTTTCCTTGTGTTTTCCTTTTGTGAATGATGCAAGGCATCAAGAAATTAACATCTCTTCCATGTTGACCCAAAAGCTTTTCTTTATTGTTTTCATTTGTCTTGTGTTTTCCTTTTGGGGATGACACAAGGCATCGATGTCTCTTCCATGTTGACCTGAAAGGCTTTTTCTTTATTTTCGCTCTCTTTGTGCCACACTTTTAGTTCTATGGTATTTGGGGAATGATGCTAGTTCCATTCTCTATGAAAACATTGTAACAAAGACATACTAACCATGAATCCATAGATCCCTTAAGTATTTATGGTGCCAACCCTTCCTTCCTATTTCATGATGCAACTTCAAAAACATATGACTTGGAATAGGGTTTTTCGAGGAAATATCCCATATCTTAGGATAAAAAATTAGCTACTTTAAAGCAATTGCTTGTAGCGATGGTGTAGAAACTTCTTTAAAGTGATGGCATACGTCGATGACATCTTTTGGAAAAATTTCATGGCATGATTAAAAAAAAAATTCTTGTGATGTGTCCTCTTCTTGGTGGTGTCATTGGGTTTGATGCAATCCAAGAGTCTATGATCTACTATCATGGCATGATGCGAAAGAGGAATCCCATGAGAAATGATTTGACACTTTTGAAATTTCCTCTCTTGGAGACATTAGGCACAATGCTCCCTAAGAAGAAGACATTTACATGAACAAAGCAAAATTCCCTTTAAAAAACTTTACATAATATTCACAAAAGCATTTACAAAAGTATTACATTGTGGTGCCTTATCGAAGTTGTCAAGAGGATAAATTTTATATGGTATGGGAGGATAATATAATTCTCTCATTTTCCACTTCATTGGGACAACTCACCTAGTGGACAGCTAAGGTTCTACTACCCCAGAGTGAGCAACGTATTTTATGGACAAACAACCCCATTCCACATCATGTTAAAATAGTTGTGCTTGATCCTTTGTTTTTATTTTTCTTGACCTTTGATAGGGTATGATTATGTATCTTTGTTATTTTTGCATACTTAAGTGTCTTGGATGTCTACTTTAGTGTGAGTTTGACATGGGGTCATCCTCTCACTAAAATGGAGGCAAAATGTAGTAACAGAAAAAGTAGCATTTTCCCTTACTTGGTTTTGAATAATTGACATTAAAACTAAATTAAAAGGGTCTTGGAGTAGTGTTATAATGTATTGTACACATTCACATCATTCTAGGACCATTATTTGATTAAAACATGCCTTAATTGGTCCTTCTCCAAGGTGTTGTGAAGTTTTGTAATACACTTTCACACTTTTCTAGGATTTATTTACTTAATTAAGCTTAACGGGCCCCTTCTTAATCAAGTGTATTTAAACTTGTACCTTATTTAGGTGTTATAAAGTATTTTAAAGCACTTTCACATTTATCTAGGGTGGTCTTAATTAATTGTGGTTAATTGGAGTTAATTAACCCCTTTAATTCAAATTTAAACCATATTTATGATGCCTCCCAAGATCTATCCCAACACCCATAATTTAAATAATAAAGCATTTAATTGGTAAAAAATTAGGTCCTGGAAAATGATACAAGGACCAATTAACCCTAGGTAGAAAATGGGTCCTCCCATAATAGGACCCCCCTTTCTGAGTTGATCTAAAATGGATTTTTAATGCACTTTCCATCCCTCAGGGTTAGGTCCTGGAAAATTGAGCCAGGACTCATTCGCCCTAGGTGGTGAATGGGTCCTCCCTTAATGAGGACCCCCTTTTTAAATTTAATTTTGGTGGGAATTTAATGATTTTAACTTCCAGATCTAGTGTTGGCCTGAATTGTTTGAATTTTCGGGTTAATCTCCTAATTTAGTATAAATAAGGGGTTAATTCACATTGTTTCACCTAGGAATTTTATGAGACATCCTAATACTTTACAAGAGCATTTTCAAAGACATTTCAAGACAAATTTCAATATTTTATTGCAGAAAGTCAAGATCATATCATCATGACAAGGGTTTAAAGCATTCTTGTATGTTGTTGAGCTAAGAAAGTGGATGTAGCATTAAAGATCTACTTACAAGTATTGTTAGCATCATATTCAAGGATCCAAGATCTAAATTATTCATGGCTACTACATGCTAGTTTGCATATTTGTTTCAAAAGACATCATCCAAGGTGATATCAATTGCATTATTTCATGTTTTATGCTTCAATTCCTTTATTTCGTCATTTGGTTTAATTACCTACAAGGGGTTTGACCAAGGAAAGCCCCTATTCACTAACAAACAACAATTTTTTATTTCCTTGAATGTGTGATTGAAAATTTACAAGTTGAAGATCAAGTGGAGCAAGTTTGGAGAAAAATTGTCAAAGTTATCAAGTTACAAAATTTGTCATATAAAGTGCAAAATCGAATATTTGAAGCTACGGGACTACCTAAAGACTTTCAAAAGCTGAAAAATAGGATTTTTAGAGTTCAAACATCAAGGAATATGACCCTGATCTCAGTTTTAGAGACCCTAATAGGGACCCATTTGCCACTGAAGGCGAATGAGTCCTCTATGGCCTAAAAATAGCAAGTTTTTGACAAGGTGCACAACTTTTTATGCTCTAAAAACTCCCCTCATAGTTGCTATAATAGTTAGGTATCATTTCTAATTGTTATTTGCATCTTATCACATACATAATTGTAGTGTTTAGGGTCTTAGAAAAATCAGTGGTCCATCATCTTTTTGATTCATTTTGGTGGACCCTATTTTTCACATAATCACCTTTTATAAGAACAACAGAGAAAACAAGCTTCGCGCCAAATTACACATTTAGTCACATTTACATTTGACATACATTTCAATTTCAATTTCAAAATGTCCCTAAAGGTAATTACATTTTCATTTCCAAATATGAGGGATAATTTCATATAAGACAAAAACCAATACCATTTCCATTTGTTGGTGAAGATTCTCCTACCTTCCAAAAGGACCCTTTAGTCAGCAAAGTAATCTTTTCCATGATAAAACACTGTATTCCACATGCTTTAAAAACTTGTAGAAGAAAAGCATAAAGTGAAAGAGAGAATAAACCAAAGTAATTCCACATCTGCAATCCTTATCACCACATTTGAAACTAACAAAGTGCAATATTTGAACATTGATATATCCAAGGCCTAATTTGTACTCATTCCAGGCCATGTATTGCACTTCCCTACTGAACTTTGTTATTGCAGAATACCAACCTAAATTGATGTCACCCACTCCCACTTGCAACAATTTATATGTCTAATATGTCACTATAGCTAGACTTCAATAATGAAAACTCCTCCTCTATATTCCAATGAAAACATGTGATACTGTCCTCCTTTCTTTGTATGGGATATACCTGACTACCACCCGATTTTCCTCCTTAGAAAAATCTTTAAGGAAAGCCCCCGTATGTATGAGCCTATCCATACTATTCCTCAACATAACAAATCCATTTCATCACATATATTTTTGACCTAGGAATTTATTGCTTGAGCTTCTTGTTCTTTCCACTCTTTCAAGGACTTAACTTCACCCTTCTCATTTAGAATGTCTAGAAGAAGACCAAAATTCCAATCATTGAACTTCTTAACCAATTCTCTAATCTTCACGCGGCTCTAAAGACTCAATGGCAATCAACCCTTGAGAAGTAGTTATTTTTGTTACAAATATTAGGGTTAGAAGTATCTTTGGAGGCTTATCTGCATCATGATAGGATGCAATAGCCACATACCTTAGCATTTGAGCCATTGGAATCCATTTATCCATTAAAGGAATAGCAATTTCTTTATCTCTATCAAGGTTCTTAATGGCATCAAATATCAAGCATAATTAGCATGAATATTGATTAATCTTTCCTCTACCCCCTTATTCAACTGCTCAAGCACTACTATCACAATCTTTATATTATTCAAATGAACAAGATCATCCATCATATCTTCATAAGTCTTGATCTTTTCCATCATCTCCTCCTAAGTAACTTCTTCAAATTGAGGGGCATCTAATGATTCAAGAGTTGATTGTTCCATTTGTATATCTTCAAATTCAATGGGGTAGTGTCCTTAGGATTTTGAGGAGGAGGTAAGATTACAGCATGTGAGGTACCATGTTCCAATTCTCAGAATTGTTGCTTCCACAAAGCCATTTGAGTTTACATTAGAGCCATCTTTTGTTGGCTCAATTTGTACTCAACAACCACCTCATTATATTTGGTTCTAAAACTATCTATTTCCTTTGTTAATGACTCAATTGTGGATTTGGTGAATTGTGCCACATTAACATTCATGGTTGTTTCCTCTAAGCTAGATGTATCTAAAACTCTTTCTATGATTAAGCCTCCTCTTACACCTAGGGTAGGTTTAGCAACTTCAAGATTTTTAGTGGTCAGAGCTAAATCCCAAATAGTAAGAGTTTCCCACTACTAACTAAAAGTTGACCCTTGTAAAGACAATGTGACTTCTTCTTCACTTTTAAAAATGGGGGCATCTGTCTTCTCACAATGTCAAAATAAATTGTTGATGCCAGGTCCCATTCTAGGAGAAATAACATTCCACTCTTTCTCACCAATATCCTACCCTCTTTTGCAGCAATGTTTGATTACTTGTCCCTCATTTCATCTTGGACCTCAGCTTCAACAAACACTTGGGGCTTCTTAAGGCTCTCACTTCTCCTTGTTTGCACTAATTATGTTGCATACTCATCCTTCATTTCTCTTCATACATATTCCTTGAAAGCTTGTGTCTTGACAAATTGATCATCTTCCATAAACCTTTCATAGGCTTGGAATCTAACATCCTCAGAGTTATTTATTCCACTTAGATTAGATTTTCTCAACCTAAGGCTCAAATTCTATGATATTATTTCCCCTTGAGTAGATGACATCCCCTACATTATTTCCTCATAGGTTATTGCAATTTCATCATCTGACTCCTCTGTAGGATAGTCAACTAGACCAAAAGTTTCAAACGTTTGCTTCTTTATTGATGGGCATGGCTCCCTTTGAGGGGATGATTCTCTAATTGGAGAATCCAATTCAATTATTTCAGGGGTAGAAGAATACTACGATGACAATGGAGGTAGTTTTTGTTGTGGTGAATGCACTTTTGACTCCCTAGATTATGCAGGAGTAGCAATTGTTTTCTACTTCTTTATTGTACCTTTCCTCCTTGAATATATGTTCACCTTCTTGGAAGGATGGACAACTGAATCTCCCTCCATTATAGGGACCTTCCCCTTATCTTGCATAACTTTTATCACCTTTAATCTTGCCACTACTTTGTCAAAATTCTATATCACAACTTCAATCTTTAAAATTGGGTCACTAATATCTGATAAAGCTTTAAAATTGAGCTCCTTAACCTTAATTTCTCTTTCCAATTTCACAAAAAACACCTCACTTCTTCATTTGATCAATTTGTACATCAGGATAAAAAATATTTGTAATGAGATCATCAAGCATAGTGTGGGTGTGAACATATTGACCACCCCTATTTCTCTTCATTAACCAAACAATGAATCCCTTAGGGTCATATGTCATGTATGCTTGGATCTTCATATTTTAATGACAGATAATTCTCCACAACATTTCTCCATCCATGTGTAATCATGAAAAAATCAAAAAACACAGTGTATGTAGGGAAGAAAGTTCCCTTTCGCTTCTTATCCAGGAAGAAATAATTCACATTCCCTAGCTTCCACATCACCTCCAAAAATCCAATCCTTAGAGGCACTTCCCTAGGGAGTATGTGGGGTGTCAATTGTGTGCCAAATACCCTTAGAATTGTACAATTTTAATAAGCAGTTACATCCTCCCAGTAGTGAGCAATATTCAAATCAGCCCTCCTTTCAGCTAGCTTCAAAAAATCATGTAACTCCTTGAGGATCCTAGGTACATCCACCATTAGAGCTTGTCTCAATTTGGTGGAAAAAACATTTGTAGCAATCACATAGTCAGTCTTTTTTTCATTCCTATCCAATATAGCGGTCCATGACTGCACCGGCATCTCAATACCATCCATAACCATTTAAGTTCCATCTCCTAACCAAAAAAATTTGCACCTTTCAAAAGAAACATATGCATAAAGAGTGAAAACCACCAAAATATGACACCAAGTTTCCCACCCTTCAAGGCCACCAATCCTTTGTGAATTTCCTCTACTATATAGGTGGAAAAATCATATAAGGTATTTATGTTAATGTGTTGGATACTCCCAGCCATGTACATATGGGCCATTGGCATGCTAGAGCCAGGATCAAACCCTAGAATTTAGTAGATGGAGTAAAATTTCTTCTGAAAATATGGTTGGAAATATTTAATATGGATGGGATCAACATTAGAGGGTCCCAGAGTTTTCTTTTTTTTGTATATTTCCCTCCCTAATGATATCAAAAAATTGTTCAACACTAACACCCTAAAGTTGTGTTTTACACTTTTGCATTCCTCCATCAACATCTGCTCATCAATCTGAACCATGTCACTACTCCAAGTGTTCAACTTGAACACATATACAAATTCTTCCTTATTAATCAATACCATATTTTGTCCATCATGAGCTCTAAAAACCCTAACGAGAGGGTCATAGTTCGTAGCAATTTCTTTGAGAAGATCACCATCTATGAACATGTTAGGTACAACCAACTTACCCATGTCCAACCTCTAGGGGTTGTAGAAAGGGATACTAGTATTCCTATTTCAAAACCATCCATGGAAAAGACTCCATTCGGAGTACAGTATGGCAACATCTTTAATTGTACAATAATAATCAGTGATACCAAATTTAGTTCCAGCGCCAAAGTACATATATTGTCCCTTTGATTTCTCAGAGGTTGAAGATACCAATTGTTCGATTAAGTCTTGTGATAGTGGTCTCATAGAAGGCTTCAACTCAGAAGATTGGTCTTTTGATGTGATTTCTTTGAATTTAGGTGATATAGTAACAAGGTTTGTGTAAACTAGGGTTTACTAATCAAAAAATTGCAAGCTTACAACTAGGGTATGGATCAAGATGAAAGGCAATAACATGACTAAATAGGAGCTAATCATTTGAATTGAATGTCAAACCTTAAAAGAAATGCAATGAAACCAAAAACCCTAATGACATAATGATAGAACAATAACTTACATCAGTTTTTTTTAAAACTAAGAAGAAGGATAGAAATTTTACTTACTAGTTTTGTGGACGCTTGAAAACCCTACTTCTTGTCATCAAAAAAGCTTGAAAATTTCAATGAGAAATCCTTAGATGCATTAAATGCTTTAAAAGTTTGCAATTATAATTTAAATCAAGTTCTATTGCTTTAAAACATACCAATTGGCAATTTGGTAGCTATGTGTCATATCTTCCATTATGGTTCGCTCACACGAACTAGAACAGCTAATATGACTAATTTTCCCTCAATCTTTAACTTTGAATTTTAACCATTGATCTCACAGTGAGATGGCCTAATAGACAACTCAAAATCTGACTACAAATGGCTATCACCATTGACCAACTGAAAAACACTAGGTGGATTTATCTCCATTTCACTCGGCAGGCTCCACCATCTCCACAAGCATTGAAATTGTCTATGTGTTAACCTCCCCACTTCCCCTCTGGGTTTAAAGTGTGTACATCTTACAGTAGTGGGGAGGTGGGGAACAATTGAGATTTGTTTTTCCAAATCCATAGTAACCATCGATTTTAACACCTTTAGTCATTGGTGCCTTCGAGCAATGGTAGGACCTACCAAAAGGGTGGCCAGCTGTCGCCTACCCACTATCTCGTTGGCTCCATAATTTGATTAATTTAATCCCACGAGATGGATGGGAAAAATTAGAAAGAATTCAATGGGACCTTCTAAGCATAACAAAGTATTTTAATAAGCGTGTGCACTTATTAGGAAACTTAAAAGGGGTTGTTTCCCTAGGTTTATAAGATGAACGATATTGAGTGAATATTAAAACCCAAACTTAAGGAAAGAACAAGAATTAAATAATTTTATGACTCACATAAGACAAGGAAAGATTTATAAGGATTCTACAAGTAGCAACCAGGAACTCTAGGCTCAAGGGGATGGTGAGTAAACAGATGCAAAGGCATAAGATATGACTTAAGAGATCGAGAACGAGTAAAACCTGGTCAACTTTGAATTAGATTATTAGAATGTAGGTAAAAGGAAAAGAAACCTAGGGTGTTTGAGAGTGTTTAGAACACACATGAACCCTAGAACATAAGAATGACTAGAACCCTAAGCCTTATGGCACATTCCAAATCAATAGAACACCCAAATCAACAAGACAACCAGATTTAAGCATCTTTTGGGATGCCTAATGTAAGCTATTTGATAGGACATATAGGATATTAGGAAATGTTGTAATTTTGCTCTGTAATAACAAAACATGACTCAAATACTTAAGCGTATTTATTTAATTTTTTATATAATATCGACCTATCTTTCTCTCCAGTATTTTATCCACTATCTTCTGACTCAAAATAATCAATAGTTATTTAAAAGTTATAGATGTTGAACTATTCTAGCTTATGTTCAAGGAATGGATTAATATTCCTTTCAGCTATTTATCGATGATTTTGTGAATGAAAATGTAATAGGAATTTATAAGTAGTGTGATAAGTGTTTCTCTTTAAAAATGATGCAAAATCACATATCAAATTCAATACAATGGAATACAATGTAAAATATAAAATGTCATAATTCCATGGAATACAATATAAAATATCATCAACTACAGTTTGGAATATGATTCATGAAGTATAATGATTCACAATTTCATGGAATACAATATAAAATACCATCAACTACAGTTTGGAAAATGATTCAAGAAGTGTAGTATAAATACCTAAAAGCTTCTAATTCACTTCCATTTCCTAAATGGAGTCAAGGTCCTAAAACCAACGTTCAACTTGAGATAAAGTAAAAGAGTCATCTTGATTCCAAGTCTGGTCTTCATTTTCTTTAGCCTACATCTCAAATTCAACATTCATTGTGTCCCTGTCATTTGTCCCACTACCACTGCCAGTGCCACTAGTACCAATGTTTGGAATTGGAGTGTTGCACAACCCTCTCCTTTCATATATGGACCTCCAGATTGTGAGTGCCCTTTCAAAAGGAAATTTTTTGACATTATACACAATTCTTATCATCCTCAAGCAATTTTCTAAATTCTTGTCTAGTTTGTTTCTTAACTTTGATTTCAAAAACACCAATGAACTAAAAACCCTCTCATCCTCCACTGAACCCAAAAATCATTGTTTGACATAAATCAGCAAGTTTGAAATATTCTGATATCGAACCACATAATATTTCACTCTGACCTAAGTTTTTCCAAACCTTTTTATTGATATTGGTTCAAAGGCCTTCTCCATGCCCATGGAATCATATTGTTCCATCATATTTCTTGCAAAATTCTTACATTGTTGTCTAATCTTCATTTAAAATTCCTTCTATTGTTTTCTCATTGTATGTTACACTTTTTGAAAATTGTTCAATCAATATATTTACTTTATCATGAAAATATTTTGGGGTATCTCTATTTACACAAAATTGAGGATACATAATACCCATGGCTTCAAATATTTTATGTCCAGGGAATCTATCATAAATCTCTTGGGAAAGACATTTTGCAATTTCCATCAAATTATCACTAACAAATTTAACAATGTCTTTAAAATCTTCCTTTCTAATAGGTACTTCTTTGATAGAGTGCCTAACTATCTTATAATTGTACATTGGTATTTCAAATCCACGTACACAGATACATAAGTGCCCACTTGCATTAAACTATAAATAATTATCAGGCCTATTAAAATCAGTATTTTTTTCCAAATGAAATAATTTGGGCTTTCTTGTGTTAGATCTAGATATAGATGATCGAGGGCCATGCATGTATGTCTACGTAGTTTGGAATATTCATAAATATACATAGTTCTATCTTGGGATTTCTTCACAAGATTTTTCATTTCATCCAGCATGGGGAAAAGACTAGCTAAAGTCAAGAATGTCTCTATATCGGTTAACCTATGTAAGAGGTCAGGAGCTTTGTCTATTGTGTTGTGATGCTCATACATTACTCCAATCAAAGATTGATATTCTAAAAGAACTCATTGCACTGGTCCATGTAGGGAGATCTATTTGGTATCAACATCCTTGAGAAGCTTATTTCCTATTGTTATTCCCTCAACTAAATTTTGAAATTTGGTGAAATGTTTGGAACTTCAACAGAAGTATGCATAGAGCTCACGGACTAGATTTTCAACTTTTGATACTATAGGAAACTTGCTTACAATTCTAAATGCTAAATTCATTCTATGAGCCATGCAACTATGAATTCCAAGCATGTATGGTGCACAAGTAGTTTGTAACTTTGTGAAAACACCGCTCCTTTGACCTTGCATCATTGTAGGTCCATCAGCTCCTACACACACCAACTTTTTGGAAAATTTCAAGTCATCCATACCTACAATTTCATTCAAATATTTCTTGACTAGTTCAAATAGATTTTATGATGTTGAATTGTCCTTCATTTTATGAACACAAAGAAGATGAGCTTGGTGGAAATTTTTTTTTATAGTATAGACATGCATATAGACCCAAGAAGTATTATCTATGGCAGTAACTTCATCTAAAGCTAATGCAATGAAGTTTGACTCTTACTTTCTCCTCTAAATCTTGCTTTTCCATTGTAGCAAGACAATTTTCCCATTCCCATCCAATGTTTATTGACTAATGTGAGCTAGGAAAGTGAGGAACACCCAAAAAAATAATCAATTAAAATATTTTGGGTAGTTTGTCATAGGATTCCCTTTGGACAAAATATGAAAAACAACACTCATCTAGACAATTTTTGATAGAGTGCTCCTTCCATTGCTTTTCCAATTTGAGCCTCAATTGTACCTCAACCTGCAACAAGCTTCAACATTCTTTTCTTATGCTCTTTATATTACATGGCATACTTAACATGAATAAATTATTCCTTTGATTTCCATCGTATGACTCATTATTCCTTTACATCTATGATTTTTTTTTCATATACTTTACCGATATGCTTTTCTATAGTGTCAAGCTTTAGCTACAACTTCTTGTCTCTTTTACATTTCCAACTACAAATCATACGCATGCATTCTGTTACAATTTCATCTTTATTTAATTTCCCCATTGGTACAATGAATGGGTACTTTGAAAACCAACCAAGTTAAAAATTCCTTGTCTTTTCCCACTCATGCCCCACTTTTTGATTTTCCTTTTCTTTTCTTGCTACCAACAGCATCCTGATTCAAGTCAATTATCTCATTCTAGCTAACCAAGGTATCCCTTGAAACATATTTTGTAGTATTATGATCCTCATTTGACTCATTTAACTCAATGAAAATCTCACCTTAACCTTTCAGTGGCTATGAGGTATTTTGAATTCCTTCTTCATATATTTGATGGAAGAGTTGATGATGTAGCTCCATCTTGATTTGATGGATCAGAGCATTGCCAATTCCAAATTAAGACTATATGGTACCTCTACATTTTGGGCATTGTGATGGCCTCCCATTCCCTTCACCACCCTGAGGAATCTTACCCTTGTTGCTCTTGTTGGTCGACATATTGATCTCTCACTTTGAATAAAAGCTAGAAAAAAATTTCTTGTTTAAGAAGGATATAGAATATAGAGCCTATTCCCTACTCAATATTATCTTTAATATTTAAGCAAGAATGGAAAAGAGATAAATAAATTAATAACACTATGAAGAAATGATCACTCACCTTTAAATTTAGGTTTTCACTAACTTTCTATTCGTTAATGCAGGAATCTTTGTGTTGTAAGTTTGTAACTTTCTTATGATCAACTTCAAGGTTCCAAGTCCAACTTCCAAATTGAGAACTAAAAAAAATGTGTAAGAATAAATGATAGTTTCAATTGTATTTATATCATTCCATATTTGGTAAATTTTGTGGGATTTTTAAATGGTATATTAAAAATTGGAAAATCCCGCATGATTATACAATGATACATTGTAATTTTCAAGGTGATTATGGCCCTATGATTAGCATGGAGATGTCACAACAATTGGTCTTGATACAATGTCGTTTTAATAGTACTGGCAAATATGTAGGTGTTTTATTACATGCTTCCAAGATTCCAGGAAAAAATATTAATCAGTCCATTTGAAATGCATAGTTTGTTATGGAAAATTTGTTACTTAAATATGCCTCATTAAAAAAAAAAATGATGGTGAATGGACATGCATTAGACTGATCATTCATAAAATCTGGGCGATTTGGACACCCTATTGGGTGTGATTAATTTTCCAATTTTGACTTGGCCAATTTCTATAGTTCACCAATTGGTGAAGATTGGCCACTAAATTTTTCCCTAGCATTAATGGCACAACATGTAGTCTAGTATAGTGGTTGACCATAGTTCTCATATGAAAATTGTTTAGGGAACAAAAGTATGTAAATAAAATCAACATGAGCCAAAGTTAGAAATGGCACATATTAAGACATCATTTTATCATGATCATGATCACAACAATAAAACATTTATGGAAAAAAATGCAAAATAAGGGCATGACATGCAAGTAACAATGCCTAAAATATTACCTTTATATACCTCTTTTGTCCATAAACAATGCTACATGATAATTTTTTATCACCCTCTCCAAATCCACATGCATATCATCTTAAGGGATATTCGCATTGGAGGTTGGGAGGGTGAGAGGGTCATTGGATTCTAATGAAACATAGAGACATCAATAAAAATGACACTAACATTCTTCATTATTTTACATGTCTATCATTGCCACATATTACATGGTTTTGCAAGTCGCATACTTTCACTTCATCTTGTTGTTAAGTGGGAAAGGTGTTGATTCTTTTTCTTAAGGTTCTATATTTATTCCTCTTGGGAGAAAAAATTTGGAGGCATCTTCTCACAACTCCTTCCAACAAAGTGGTATGCATTCTCTACCTGGCCTTAATTTCGTACACAAATTTTGAAATTCAAATTTTCACTTTATATTTACAATTTTTAGCAACATTATTCTCTCTCCTTAATTTATGTGCACATGATTCAAGGGGGCATATTATCTATTAATCCCATTTTTATCTTCTATGTAGTCTCATAGGTGATACACACATTTTCTCTAGATGATTAGATTCTCTAGAACCAAATATCAATATCCTTTTCATCACAACTTCCATTATTTTAATGTATTTCTACTTTAAGGCATGTATACACACCTTTTTTTGCACACACACTAAAGTGGGGGTGAAATGTAATCCAGGATAAAAGTGCACACAATAACACTCTTCCCTTTTTGTTTTACTCCACCTTAGGTCAACATCTGGGATGCATAATTTAGCAATTCCAGCACACTCATTGACTAAATACCTAATAATGCATTATGATATGCCACCGTTTAGATTTGAATCCCCATCTAATGTAGTTCCCAATAGTCTACTCATCTAAGACAACATGAGAAATATGATTTCAATCTTTATGTACTAAGTCCCATAGTTCTCTCTAGCACCACCATTGTTTCCTTTAATTCATATATCATTTGGTAATTAGGAGTTACATGTTTCAAAGATCAAACATTGCTTAGGATGGAATCATAGAAGTCTAGATAAAATTGTAGCTTGTATAAGATTGTCACAATGATTATATCTCATACATTTAGCTTCTCCAATTTCAATCATCAATAACTTTCAAATCCAAAAATCCAATTCTAAATTTTTAATTACAAAATATTAACTTCTCCCATCTCAGTTATCTTAATTTCTTTCAATTCAGGGTTCAGAATAGAAACTTATGTAAACAACTGGTTACACAATTTTATCTTCTCCCTTTAAAAAGAGAAGAAAGCTTGAAAACTAATATTATTATTAAAACACGGTTTGAACGCAAGCAAAGGGAAGTCAGATAAGCATGTACGCAAGTAATGGCCATTTGAAATCTGGCAGCACTCAGTCAAAATTAAACGACCTGGTTGATTTTAATGGAGAAAATTGAGTGGTCCTTTGTAGGATAATGAGCTGGAAAATTGTCGGTGATTACTTTTGATTGGTTGCGAAAATGGCGTGCTATGAAAACCCTAAAATCATTGGTTGTAAGAAGGTGATGGAGGTTGCCCCATTCTCAGTTGAAGACAAGAGCAGTAACTGGTTTGGGAAAAGTCTCGCCGTGCAGGAGTGAAGCAAAGGAAAACCCAGAACACACGCAAAATGAGATATTTTTTACTTCTCTGGTCTAAGATAGATGGCCCATTACGGAGGTTGTCCCATTGTCAATTGAGGCCCCCAAAAGACAAGAGAAATTGCAGGAATTGGTATTCCACCGTTGGAATGAGAATTCTTTTGGTCTAAGATGGACGGCCCATTGCCGATTATGGGTCTCACGGTTGGAACGAGATTTTTGTCTTTTTTTTAAAGATGGAAGTCATTTTCATGAAATCTTTAGTATATTTGTGTTGAGTTCTGTTATGGTTTATATATATTTATATATTTTTAATATGTTTATTATTCATTTTTATTGCCATTTTTTTTTTATGTATGCATTCTTTATTTCTAGATAATCATTTTTATATCTAGGTTCAATTTTTAATTATAGGGGATTCTTTTCCCGACATTAAAGATTGAACTCAGAACTAAAACATTCAAATTTAAACCCTAGGACTACTACCTTGTCTTATTGTCTATTGTGAATCAACTTGATATATGTTTGTTGGACTCATTTTTTTTTTAATAGTTAAAGACATTCATTTGTGGAATTAATTGATATTGGAGATCATTTAGAAGATAGGAGAATTCAACAATTTACAAGGAGAAATATTTAGAATATGCTTTAATTTTTCCAAAGGAAGAAACTCATCACATCATAATCTACATATGTAGAACTTGTATATTGGTGAATGTTTTCTTTTAATCTTATACTCCAACCTAGAAATTAGGTCCAACTAGGAGTCTAAGCTAGGAGAAATAGACACTAGAGATTTGAGAAATTACTCAAGGAGTTTGAGAACACCACCACCATCCTCGAAAATCATTTAGATACCAAATATTAAATTCAATATGGCTCAAGAAAATTCATATGAGTAGTTTATCTCTATGCATCAAAGATCAATTCTATAAAGATTGGGCTTAAACTTGAGGCACTCGAGATTAGAACATAGAGAATTAAGGGTCTACATAGAGTCTAAGATGGAGAGAATACCAAAGGCATAAAATTATAGAATATGGTGCATTGAATATGTGCATCATCAATATCATTTTCTCATCATAGGTTTTAGGATTAAGCACATCTTTCTCTTGCATTTAATTTCTAAAAATAGTATTTCAATTATCACTCCTAGGTCCTACTAAAATCTAATGCAATTGTGTTTATTGATTGCATTTATTTAATTAGCTCAGACTTATGCTAACGTGATTTTATTTCCTTATATGTATGTTTTGATGCTAAAGGCCTATATGAAACTAGCCTTAATTTCATAAAATATGCCTTCACATGTTTTATTGCTTTGGCCCTTTAATGCTAATAACCAATTTGATAACTTGAATCATGGAGTGACTGTGGGAAGAGGGGCGAAATTTTACAGCCGGACAACGAAGGCACTAGGGTGATTCAGATCTGGTGGAGGATGTCAAGCCAATTGGAAGGACATACAATGCCGCAGAAAAATAGAAACCAAACCATACTCCTCAATGGGTTTTTGAGAAGGGAGAATGGGTCGATAAATGCCTTCCCTATTTCAAGCAGAATTCGTTTTGGAGAGGGCAGGAGCGACCTTTAGAGCAAAATCCAAACCCTCCAGTTGTGGTTTGGAATTTTGAAAAAAAATCAAATTACAGGAGAAGGCGTGGATGGCATTAGGAAGAAAACCATATGGACAAACAACCAGCTGCAAAATGGAACACGAATGAAGGGCATATTCAGAACCGCACTACCAAAGTATGGCAGAAGAAAAATCCAATCTTTCCTAAGCAGAACATCTTCGACAAGATGGCCTATTCGGTGGGTGAGGAGTTTGAAATTGGAAAAAGAAGGTCCAAACGGAATCGTGATCTTCTGCATAGGAAAGTAAACCACAAAGATAATCAAACCCGAACTGTCTAGGACCCAATAATGCAGCCTAGAGGCCACAAACTATTCCAAATGCTAGTGGAATTAATTGAAAAAAGGGTAGCGAGGCTTTCGAACCATGCCCTTTTTGCCAAATGGACTAGCCCGGCCAGTTCGAAGGAAGAGATCAAGAAATGGTGGCTGAGCAAATACCTAGATCGAGTAAGTATCACTCCTCTCCCGAACTCATTCTTTCTGATAGAATGCATAGACTTAAACCTAAAAATGGAAATCCTAGAAGGGGATCCTTTATTCATGAAAGGGCGCTGGTTCTACTACACAAACTGGAAAACCAACTTTGATCCATGGAACCATCGAGTGTCCCAAATCCTGACTTGGATTAAGTTAGTAGATTTACCATCAAAATTCTGGAACCTTGAAGCTATGATAAAACTGGGTGATGCCCTAGGTGTCTGCATAGGAGTAGATGAAGATTTCCTCAATGGGGCAGGAGGATCGGAACCCTGCGTTCTGATTGAAATAGATTTGGGAGTAGGGATATATAAAACACTTGATATATTAACAAATTTTGGAAGTTGGCAGTAGGAAATTGAAGTCTGGGAAGGTTTTGAAGAGAAAAATTGTTGTTTTAGAAAGACACTACATGAGAGTACCTCAAAAAATCCAACAATAGATAGTACCCTTAATCCTGCACAAAATGATCTGACGATGATCCACCCCTTGCATCATAATGTAAGGGACAGATCTTCCTCGAAATCGGTAGCACACACTACAAGCAAAATTACTACCCTTTTGTCAGATCAATCAAATCGCACATCCATGGAGGCTGATAGTTCGCAAAAAGAGAATACTCAAGCTAAGAAATCCCTCAATGTGCTCATGGATGACACTCATTATCTCAAAAAAGTGATCCAACAAGAGCTGAAGGAACTATCAGATAGTAGAGTTGAGCATGAGTTCTCCCAACCCCTATCTGTCCCCCCAATTCAAGTGCCCTCACAAATTGAGTTAGACAACTCAGTCATCCCTTGGCCGGAACTAGTCGACGGGAGTCATCAACCTAATAATGAGGAAGGGGACCTTTTAACAGATGAGGTTGATGACCAATGGGAGGAGGTGGAAGAAGGAGAATTACTAGAAATGAGAAAGATGTGTCAGTTAGAATCAAAGTAGAAATACCCAAACATCAAGTCAAAAAAGAACAGAGGAAGGAAATCTGACAAGACTAAGCTAGTGTTGGCTAGCAATGCCTATGGGAAAAAGAAATTGGCATTAGGGAAGGAGGACATTCTTCCCTTGATAGAATGAGGATCACTACCTAGAATGTCAGGGGTGTTAACGCCCCTGACAAATGGTGCATGATCAAGCGTCAAATTGATCAATCAAATGTAGATGTGGTACTGTTGCAAGAAACAAAGTGGAGCAAGGAAGAAGGCAGTAGGAGGTTGGGCAGATGGAAACAATGGAGTGGTCACCTTCTAGAGGCCACAGGGGCTTCTGTGGGTATGGGGGTGATATGGAACCCCTTCACAATATTAGGATCAGTAGAAGCAGAATTTGAGAACTAGAAAACAATTAGAATTAAAGACATCAAGAGAAACCTCTCTTTCCTTTATATCAATGTTTATGGCCCAGTCTCCACGGAAGGTAAAAAGACACTTTGGGACAGTGTTGCTAGAGAAATAAAAGACAAGAAAGATGAGATAGGTATCATAGCAGGGGATTTTAATGCCACGTTAAACAAAACTGAAAAAAAGGGGGGTCAGGAAGGACTACGGCTATACAAAGAGACTTTCAAGAGTTTTTGGACATCAATGTCCTCTTGGATATACGGGCTAGGAATGGAATATACACCTGGTCCAATAGAAGGAAAGGTTTCACTAATATCGTTGAAAGGCTTGACAGATTCCTGCTATGGGGGGACTGGGGGGAGTTCGAAGGATCACATGAGGCACTAATCTTGCCCTTCATTGGTTCAGACCATTTCCCAGTCCAATTGTCCTTTGGTCCGATGGAAGCTCTGAAAGGGAACCCTTTCAAATTTTAATATATGTGGCTAAGAGATTCCAACCTTCCAAATCTAATTAAGTCATGGTGGAGGGAAGTAAATCTCAATGGGGAAACAACCCTCCTCAAGATAAGCAAAGCATTGAGGTATATAAAGATGAAACTAAAAGAGTGGAATAAAAGCCACTTCTAAAACATTTTCCAAGAAAAAGCCAGAATAGAACAAGATATACGGGCTCTCAATGAGCATGTAATTGTTAGAGGCATGGATATTGTTGATTTTGAAAATGAAAAATTTCTCAAAGAAGAACTGGCGGAAATACTGAAGAGAGAAGAATGTTATTGGCGCCAAAAATCAAGGGAAGTTTGGCTCAATGAAGGGGACAAAAATACTAAATTCTTCCACAAATCAACATTGGAAAATAACAACAAAAAGAGGATTCAAGAAATCAAAAAAGCCAATAGTGACACAGCCCAATCAACTTTGGAAGTTAACAAGGAGGCGGTCTCTTTCTTCAATTTCTTACTGAACGAAGAGTCTCTGATTAATAGAAATGTTAGGGATCATCTTCTTGAGGCAATCCCATCCATTATTATAGATTCCCAAAATAAAGCTCTCTTCCAAGAAATTCCCCTAGTTGAAGTCAAAGAAGTTGTATTTCATATGAACCCAGACAAGGTACCAGGTCTAGATGGGATCCCCGCGGGTTTTTTCGAACACTTTTGGGATATAATTGGTGAAGATCTTGGCTTAGCTGTGGAAGAATCAAGAAGAAAAATGATGATGCTAGGGGCTATAAATCATACTTTCCTTGCATTAATCCCAAAAAAGAAAGTTACCCAATCAACGATTGATTACAAGCCTATTACCCTATGTAATACAGTGTTAAAAGTGGTAATAAAGATAATTACTAATAGACTCAAAAGGGTGCTCAAGGACATCATCTCTGAGGAACAAAGTGGCTTCGCTCCTGGTAGATCCATAGTGGAAGGAATCATCATAGCACATGAAACAATCCACACAGCCTAAAAAAATAGGGAGGCTTGTATGCTACTCAAATTAGACATTCTTAAGGCATACAACATGGTAGACAAGATTTTTCTTTTGGAAGTATTAGGAAAATTCGGTTTTAGTCCAAATTGGGTAAACTGGATCAACAGCTGCATATCTACTCCAAAGTTCTCGGTTCTGGTTAATGGGCAAGTGCACAAAGTTGAGTCCACGAAACGTGGAATTTTTTGCCTTAGCCAAAAAATTGAAATCGGCATCGAAAAAACGGGATCCCGTTACGGTTCGGGATCCCGAGCCTGAGACCAAACGGGATCCCACTTTTTAAAAATCGGGATCCCGTTTCCCGTCAGACTCTGAAACAATGGAAGCGGAACGGGATCCCGATTTAATATAAACGGGATCCTGATTTATAAAATACGGGATCCCGATTTATAGATAACGGGATCCCGAGTTGTATAAATCGGGATCCCGTTTTATACTGGTATTTATTTTTTTTAAAAACAACAGTTTTCACTGTGCGAACGGGACCCCGAGTAGCTTGGCGACAGTGACCCCAACAGCAACTACAGGTACCCCACCTAAACACCCTTTTTTTTGCATTTTTTTAGTTTGAATTGAAATTTTAAAAGAAATACGTTAATTTAGCATTTTTTTTTAATTTATGTCACGTTTTAATCATTTTTTTAATTGTTATATTAGAATTCAATAATTGTCAAATTAGACGAAAACTTGCAATGAAATTTAACCGTTTTTTAATAAAAATGAAAAAAAATACCTTGAATTGTGTTTTAGAAACAAAACTTAACTTTTAAATCTTAAATTGTTCGATTAAACCCAAAAAAAATTGCATTTCAAAACCCTAGAGATCGAAATGAAATAAAACATCGCATTTACAAATCCAAATCGAGCTTTTGAAACCCTGAATTCAAATCAAACGAAAAAAATTGAATTTGAAAACCCTAGTTTGAATTGAAACGAAAAAAATTCATTAAAAACCCTAATTGTTTAAAACTGAAACCCTAAATTGAATTGGAACAAAAAAATTGTTAAAACCCTAAATTGGAATCGAACAAAAAATCATTCACATTGCTTAAATGTTTTAAATTTTATTTGCTTTGTATGGAAAAAACGATATATATTAAACTTTAGTCTCAATTTTAAATTATAATTAGATTAGAAATCAATATGTTAAAGAATGGTTAAAATTCATAAAGTTTATCTTGATGTTTGTTTGCAAATTTAGTTAACAAATTCGTAAATCTAAACACGTACAATCCGATTCAATTGACACTAACAACTCTAAAAACTCTTATTAAGGGCCACCCAAATTCACCCTAAGTTTGCTAAACCCTAGACCCTAAACTGTAAAATCTAAACCCATAACACTAAAGCATTTGAAATTTATGAACCCTAGACCCTAATCTTTCATTGGACATACCTAAAATTATGTAGGTTCAATGTCAAGAATGGGTCTATTTGGTAGATTTATGAAAACTATTTTGAATATCTAGAATGCCATAAAAGTATAATTATAGCAATTCCAATTGGAAACACTTCCAGGTACATATATATCCTAGATAATAATCCACCCATCCTCAATCATAATGGATTATTTGGCAATTAAGAGAGATTCAATTTAACCATAAAATTACCTATATTTTGATACTATATAGATTTATGTGGAAGGATAGAAATGCATCAATATGCTTTGTGCCATATTTTATGAATATTAATATTTAAGAAAAATCTAGATAAGATTGACCTAAGTAGATGATTTATGTAAGGGATTTTTAGTGAACAAGTGACACACCATGGAGATAGGGATGGTATTTAAATTCTTATTTATAAATATAGTGTGTACCCCGTTTAAATTTGTATTTGGTTTTTATAATGAGTTGAAATTATCAATGTGTTACATAAAAGAAATTTGTGCTTAGATATATTTAAATTAGATAATAAAGATATAGTTATATAAAATAGGGAATCCAACATGAGGAATAAACCTTTAATGTGCCATTGTGTGCATCTAATTTATGCCAATGATTTAGTAAGAGTGATCGTCTAAGAGGATGAAATAAGCCTTGAAAAATTGTAAGATCTAACACTATTTTAATGTAGTTTTATATGTGTGTGCATGTCCACTATGTTTTTTTAGTTTATGTTAAAATGTAAGATAAGGAGGATTGGTGGATATATTTGAAATCTAAAGAAAAAACAAAAATGATGTGAATATATAGATATATATTTTTAAAATGATTCTTTAACTTATCTATATTAAACATTGTATATTATCTCTATATTACTATCATGGCTTGATTTTCATTATGTCTACTAAATGTTGCTATATTTATTCATTGTTGTAATTAAATTATAGGGCTCAATGTGTAATCTATTTTACATCAAATTTTATAGTAGACTTATAATCCTAGAACGTTTGTAAATTTAATAGCTAACAAATAACTTGATAGGTGCAACTAAAAACCAAAAAGTGTGGTTTGATTTATCTCCATTAGGCTGGAAAGCTAAAACATCTACTAGGTTTATCCCTATTAGGTTGAAAACCCAAAAGTGTAGCTTAATAAACTTACAAGTGGTGAAAACTCACAAAAGCACTAGAAACTAATATTTGCAAAACTACCCTTGACATATCAAAAAAAGCCAAAGGTCACCATATGTCATACATGTATAGGTTGTATAGTTATATTAGATACCTTATAGTATCTCCTATTGGTTAAATATGTTTGAAGATGACATTAGCGACACATCCCTACATTTATATGAGATATATTATTAACATGTCGTGTTACACATATGCTAAGATACTCAAATATGGATAAGGAGAACTAGGGAATATATATTAGAAGAGAAAGATATACTAAGCTATCCAATATTATATTTTTGTACTTAGTGTAGAAGAGAAATTCTAGACCAAGAATGAAAGTGCAAACTCAATACTCTACTTCTAATGAAGGGTAAATAAAATAATGAAAGATTAGAGAAGCATAATATGCTCCATAACATTCTTTTATGGCTCTAAATGTATGTGTTGATGTTGCTCTTTGGTTCTCTAATGTGATAACATATACATACAAATTTTATCATATGGAAACATTTGGGGATGTCATTATTTTATAGAGTTGAGGGGAAAGGAATGGAGGACTAGGTTTTTGTGGAATCGAGGACTAGAATTTCATGAGAGAATTTTTGAATTTGAATTTGAGAGGGAAGAGAGAATTAAATGTAGGTGGTTGGGTTGATGGAGGGCTTGTGTTGACTTGATTAGGTAGATGGGAATAATTGAATGCTAATTTGAATTTGGATTGAAGGTCTAAGTTGGAAATGAATGGCTATGATTAGTCTAATTGATTTGATGGCTAGGATAGATTATTAATTTCATTTTAGATTTGATGAAGTGGAAGTAAGTTACATTAGTTTGAGTTTGGATTGGTGATTTGGAATTATTTTAATTTTAAGCTATGGATGTGACATGATTATCCCCTTAATGGTTGATTAAAAGTTAGGATTTGGGGATTTTAGCTAATTAAATAATAAACTCTAAAGTATAAACCGTAAACCCTAAAGCCATCATTTTTTCTTAGGCTCTTAATGAAATTTGGTTGTCTTAGGCAACTCCACCATATTTCATTCCCTTATGCCATGTAATTTTTTCCTAGGATCTTGCAAAGATGTAGATCCCCTTAAGCTATCCTATTACCTTAAACCCAAACTCTAAAGTCTAAACCCTAAACCGTAAAGCTATCATTTTTTTCTTTGTACAATTTTAATGAAATTTCTGCTGCCTTGGGCAAATTTCACCAAATTTTATTCATTTGAGCCATGCCATTTTCTCCTAGGACCTCACTAGACGTAAATCCCCTTAAGCCATCCTGTCACCCTAAATCATAATTCAATTTTCTTAAGGGGTTCCAATATGACATTTCTTAAGGGGATCAAAGAAGTTCTTAAAATTTTGTGATCAAAGTTGCCCAAGGCCCAACCAAATTTAACAATAATAAGACCCTGCAAGATTATACAATATCAATAGTTAATTGTATTTTCATTCAAATAACATGTGCCTTAGACATATAAATGAGGCTTACATATAATTTTATCATTTGTATTCAATTATTTAAGGCCATTTATATTGAATGGTTTAACTTGGTATTTCGTAGAAACATGTATCTTACATCTTGAAATTACAAATCTAATGCAGGTTCATCATATCTTTAAAGATCACATGGATCCATTCCACACATTCTAATCCACCTCCACGCCATCCATCGCCAACACCTTCACCTCCACCTCCATCCACTCCACCTCGTAACCCCCCATCTCCACCACCTGAAATCAATGAGCATGCTCGTTTGCAAGCACAAATCAATGCTTCTGCTAGAACCATCCAAGATCAAATCAACATTATTCAAAATGAAGAATGTGTCGCACCTCCTGTGAGGATGTTTGCATCTAGGATGCAAACCATTGTTGATGTTGTCAAGGCTATGGATGGGATCGTAGATGAGCATCATTAATGGCTAGAGGAGAGGAGAACTCCTAATTTTGAAAAGGAAAACACAAAGAAATGAATATCTATGCAGTAGAGAGCCATAATAATTTATAAATTAAAACAATGATCTTAAATAGTTATGAATTTATACATTTGGTGAATGATGGATATTTTGTGTGATGAATTTATAAATTTGGTTCCAAATGTATATTTTTAGTCACATGAATTTATGATTTTGGTTCTATATGGATATTTTTAGTGACATGGATATTTTTAGTGATATGGATATTTTTAGTGACATGGATTTTGGTTTATTGTTTAGTATGTATGTGCATGTATTAAAAATTTGCATAATAGTTCTTAAATTTTTAAATTTGTATATGTATGTATGTATAGTTTATTTTGATGATTTGTACGCATGCAAATTATGCATCATTTTTTTTATTTTAAATGTACATGTACATACATTTAATTTTTAATTTTGTATGGACATGCTCTTGAGTTGAACAACCAATGTATGTATATGTGCATTTCAATTAAATATATGAGGTTAATATATATGTTGCTCATGTCCTATTTCAATTAAATATGTGATCTTAATTTTTGTATGCACATGGACTATTTTGTATGATTTAAAATGCAGGTGCACATTATATCAAGCATATATCATGGATGATTTTAACATTGACGATATCATCAATCCACCACCTGAGCCACAGCCAGATCCGCCTCCCTCCCCCCCTCCACCTCCACCTCCACCTCCCCCTCCCCCTCCCCCTCATATGCCACCTCCAGCACCTATGGCATCTGATGAGGCTCGTTTGAGAGCCCGAATAAATGATCAAGTCGCATCCTTACAGACACAAATCAATGCTATGCAGAGTCAAGCATTGATTGCTCCACATGTGAGACGTTTTGCATCTGTAATGCAAAACGTTGTTGATTCCATTAGGATGATCGATTCTGATCTTGATAGGCATTGACGAGAGAGAGAACAAATGAGACAATTTTATTCTAATAGTCTCTCTTATAAACAAATATTAGACCTTAAAATAACAAAAGCCCATCTAGCCCCCTACTTTTTTGACCCCATTACTCGACAACCCATTCCACCCAACAAATCTAGAATATCCATGACGCGGCACATACATCCAAAGATGAGTGCACACTTTTGGGATCGATGGTATATTGTTTTTGATAGTCCCCCACATGCTAATTGGGAGTGCCCATTGTATTTTTTGAGAAAACTGTATGTAGAGTTTGTTTTGGGGCAAAAGCCCACTATTTTGATTTTAGATCATTTCGTGGTGTTGGTGGCGATGTCATTGGGACCGCAGACTAGGGCAAGGGTTGATCCCCGACGCCTCGTGCATGCACAACCCCTTGTTGTTGCTCCTGGTCCTCCCGTTCCTACACCTGTACATCATCAAGCTCTGGTCTCAACATTAGGTTCCCTTAGTACACTCGCAGGAGACCTTGATTAGCACGCCGCTGACAGTGAGGGGAGCATAGAGACTATGATGATGATGGAGGAGTTTTTGCGGATATCCCGGTACCGCCTCCGTGAGTGTCGGCACCATCCCCTATATATAAATACTTAGTTGTCATCAAGTGTTTGGACCCCGATCAGCTACACCTAGTTCGTGGACGGGGAGATTCTGGTGGTTCATCCGGGTCACATCAAGCTCATTTGTAGAGCCCTCGTAGCGCAACATCACCCCGAGGACACCACGCACACATGTATAACATGCATCCGTGATGTATGAACTCATTTTATAATATTGTTTATGGTTGTATATATCAAAGAAAAGTTTGCAATTCATTTTAACAATCAATTTTTTTGGTGTACAGATGACACCTTCGATGCAAGGGCAATCATCTGTACCACGAGTACATATATCGACACCGGTCATACTTGGCAACCCTTATGGGGTATTTTGATTTCATTTTTTAAAATTATATATGAAATCATAAATTATTTAACTGAGTTTTAAATTTATAATTGAATCACATATATGTTTCAAATATTCATGTTGGTTTAGGTGAGTCAATCGGCATCCACGTCGATTCCTCCCGAGGGATTGTCAAGCACTCCTCCACTATCGAGCAACATAGATCATGGGCAGGTACATTCATATTGTAAATTTGTTTAAAGTTTACATTAGTATAGCTACAATTTTATGAGTTTTAAATTCACTAGATATAGAGAAACGCATGCATGCACACTTGTAAATATTATAAGCTTTAAATGTCTATGTACATGCTGTCTAGGTTGATACCACAATAAGAATGGGCATTACTGGGAAACATTTTGATGTTGCAGCTTTACTGTGAGGCCATTGGATTTCCGTGTTGCTTACAAAACTTTCTACAAAAAAATGTGCAAATCCTGAATATATATGTGTATATATTAACCTAATTGAATTGTATGCTTTAATTTTGATCTTTGTAGGACTTTGTTGGTGCAACTACTCTTTAACCTTAC